>WAAG01010303.1:4891-52081 GCA_013390105.1 Tichodroma muraria | reverse complement strand
GGGAGGGGAGGGGAGGGGAGGGGAGGGGAGGAGAGGAGAGATGTCTTTCAGTCACTCTGAGTTCCTGCTCTTGCTACCGCATGCATTTCTGATCTTTTTCTCATAAAAAATAAAGCAGAAGGGGAATAGAAACAGAGAACAACAATGATAAAAAAAATAAAAAGCATGGGATGGATCCTGTAAGAAGTAACTCAATAGAATAAGACCTAAAGAAAAACACAGTAGAGATCTGTGGAGTTAATTGTGGCAATAGAGAAAGTGAATTAGGAACAATTGGTCATTGTTCTGCAAATGATAAGATTAGGGTTGGCCAGATAAGATTATCATCCAGCAAGTTTAAAACAAACAGGAGGAAGAATTTTGCCATGCTGACGTGCTGGTCATAGAATGCTGCTGATGCTCAAGTTTTCATTGTGCTCAGGAAGTGATTTAACGAATTCATGGAAGACCTACAGATGTAGGGACATTGTACATGGTTTAGGATGAGCAGACATACCTGGAATGGAAGAAATAACATGTAACTCTCATCTGTTCTCTCTGCTCTGCTGCTTTTGTCTGTTTTACTTACATTCCTTGTCAGCTAGTGCTGGAAACATGGGACCTTTGGTCCGGTACAGCCAAGATGCAAAGTTATTAAACAACATTAAATTTCTCTCTCAGTCTCACTCAGTCCAGACAACTTTCTTTGGACAGTCAGGATATAATCAACAGCAGTCAGGCTTCCGGGAAGGAGGAGGAGATGGTGGTAGGAATGGCTATTACAAATCAGTTCCTAGAGGATCTGTTTCTAACATATGTGGCCGAGCGCACAGATTTGGAGGTCTAGTTAGATTTTCAGTTAAATCGATATGGTACCAAAGATATTTATTTCTGACCTTGCCCATAGCTAGAGAAACAACATTTTACGCAGACTCAGCTTAAACATTCAGTGGTTGCACCATCTGAGCAACAGACCTGGCTAAACACAGAAACGACAGAAGGATTTTTTGTTATGAGTGAGGAGGCTTAATGCAGATGAAGTGGCCATATGGAGTGAAAAAACATAGCCATTAAGAAGATGGAAAGATACTATTAAAACAAGGATTCCCAAAGTTTGTTTATGGAAAGCTGGCATAACAAGCAGGGCATCAAGCAGCAGGACACAAAATAATTAACCTGTAACAGAAGCCCCAAAACTTTTGGTGCCCCCTTTCCTACCCCTCTTGAAAGCAAGAGAATGAGACACAGTTTCATGGTGCCTTTTAGAGAAGAGAGGGGCAAAGTTAGTGAGTGACACACTCAGCTCTCCAGACTCTTGGGGTCCTCAAACACACAGGAAACACTTCGTGTGTTGCTGACTTTGCAGCTGGAACAGCCTCAAACAACACCTGAATTCACTGAGGATGGCTGTGGTCTTGTGTCTTACCTGAAGGTCTCTCAGACTGCCCTTCGGGAGCTCTGCAACAGAAGAGGTGTATGGCAAAAGGCATCAAGAGGAGTCTTGGTGTGGGAGCTTAATGTCCAGAAGTCAAAAAGTGGGTGAAATTCTAGTTGGGTAACATAAAACCAATGATCCCTCAAAAAACCTCTTGTGTATAAAATAACCTGCATGAGCACTTCAGGTCTTAATTCACAGTGTGGGGAAGTGACTGGTGAGAATCCTCCACCTGTTGCAGGAGGTGTTGTATAACACTCCTACAGCAGGTATGCTCTTATGCAGAAGATATTCCTAGCCTGATAAGAGACTTTTTTCATGAATCACAGTAATCTTCACAGCAGATGTATCATTGCAGGTAGTTAAAATGCTCTGATTGGTAGCTCTCAAAAATGGTGTTTTGAACCAAAAGAGAGACAAGCTTGAATGGCACCTGAAAACTATTTGTATGCACTCCAATAACTGTGTGGACAAACACAGTGGTAAATTCACAGTGTGGATAACAGTCCTCAAAGCCAGAAACTCAGAAATAAATGAACCTTTTGGCATAAGCTCACAATATGAAATCACTTCAAATAGAAATCACAAAAACCATTAAGCCTTCTGGTCATTTATTTTGTGTTATGCTGTGGTACTGTCTCTGCAGCCCAGAGATGATTAGCACAAAATACCACTAAATCTCTACCTGGTGCAGAGAAAACCCTTAAAAATCCTCTTAATTATCTGTCTGTGCCAGAAAACACAGTCAAGTTTTTCTATATTTTTAATCAGTGTTGTTACTGTTTGAGTCTCCTCATGTTTATTTTTTGTGATTTAAATACAAAGATTTTGTTGAAATAACTCTCTCTGATACAAATAATTTAGAGTGAAGAATGTGTGCCAGCAAAGCTAAGTTAATTATTTTGTCTGAATGCTTGGCAGATGAAAATGATGATAGGCCTGGGACATGTCTACACTGGGCAGGAAGGTGTGGTGCAGAAATCCCCAGACGAACGCTGAACGATCTAGCTCCAGACCTTGAACCAAAACAGCCACACTTGCATGGAGCTACTGACAGCAAGCTTCAATAAGCTCTGGACCAGCCCTGGGAAAATGCTGCTGGATCACCAGCTGGCCACCATGCAGTGCTGTGCTGGTTGGATGGTGCTAGGATTCAAGGATTCAAGCTAACTTGAGCCTAACCTGCAGCACAGATCAAAAGAAACCAATGAAGACAAACTGTGAGAAGAAGGTGCTTTTGCCTTAGTGGCAGCTGACTCTAGTTGGACATCGAAAATTGCTTGACTTGTGTGCTTCCTTAATTTTCTCCCCTCATGTTTCACATTTTCAGCCTATGTGATGAAGAAGAAGGCATGGCTGAGTCACTTTTATGCTCACTACACATCCTTGGTATTCCACAGTAAGAGGCACAGGAAAGCTGGTTGGACTTCATTCCTCTAATCAAATGTCAGAAATGTTGTTAAATGGAAGGTTAGTTAATCATTTCAGCTTCCATTTATCTTATCACATGCATTTACATAAAAGTAATTATTTATATGGTACACTAATTTGTTTGTATTCCCTATGGGAAAAATCCTGGTTTATAGGAAGGAAACCAGCAGTCACCTAAAAGATGCAAAAATACTCCAGTGCCACCTTGTGCTACAGCCACCACCAGGATGAGGAGATGGATACGAACCAGGTGGTTCCTGTCTTCTTGGATTGGCAAGGGGCTGGAGAGGGAAAAAAAGAAAGAGAATGATGGAGAGAGTGTGCATTCACAATCATCTTCAAGATGTATTCTCTAAAAAGTGAAGCTCAGTCTCTGTAAGTTCTTTTCTGCAGAGACCGCAACTGAGCTGCTTTTCCCAATTATCATGGAAGGCCTAATTCTCCTAAATTACGTTACAAACTGACCTGTCCAGCTGGAGAAGAAACAATGGAGCTTTTTTCAGGCTATTAGTAGGTAATTAAAAAGTAATTAAAAAAACCCCACAACAACCCAAAGAAGATCACACATGAACTTCCTGCAGTGTATGCTACAGAAGTATCCGAGTCTCCACTGGGCAGGCAGGCCAGGTGAGCGGCTGCCATGGCAGAGCAAACCTGCTGAGGGTGTGATTGCTCACAAGTGAGATCTCACTACTGGGGAATCACATCATGCTCCCATGGGTGTGGTGAGGAGACTTTTACAGCTTGACAAATATTTGGACTATTGTTATAAGTAGTTATTTATACAATTCTATAACGTTATACAGTTACATAATACAGTCTGCAGGGCACCACTAGTGATTTGTTCACCAGTGTTTTGGGTAGGGTGTAAAATGATACCATGCACTCTGGCCACACCATTGAAGGGACGTAGGACCTGCTGAACCTCTGCTGAGGAGCCATGGGTAGGTGCAACCAGTATGCCTAAGAAGCATCAAGGACTATGATTAATCTTATCATTTTAGGTATCTGAAACTTCTTAGTCACCCATCTGTTTGGCAGGAATTTATCTTCGTGATTTCTCTCGCTTCCATAGTCACCATGGGCCCAAGGCTAGATGTCTGAATAAATATCAAATTACATCTGAAGTAGAGCAGCACCCCAACACTCAAACATGCAGAGAAACCTAAGTGCCTTTCTCCCACTTGTGTCAAACAGCCAAGGCTGCTTAATCACTGCTCCACCAGCCAAGTCCTAAGGCAATCCACCTCATGTTTCTGAGACTCCAGATTCCTCGTTTGCAATCCATTAATAATTACCCATGCAAGGCCTGAGTTGATCCCAGCTGGTACCTCTGGGATGGGGCTCTGGAGGTGTCCCTCTGGGATGTGGCAGTGAGCAGCTGCAGTGGTGGCTGGCTGTAGCATTGTCTTTCCCTTTCTTCTGGTCGAGACCACATGAATCTTGTGTTTCAGAGAGGAGCTGAGGTTTGCTGGTGTTTACCTGCAGTGTGGGAGGCAGTGAACAGGGCCCCATGAACCAATTTACTTCAGGGCTGAGACATCTGAGCAGATGCTCATGTGTTTGGGTTTCAGCTGTAGCTTCGTGATATGTGGTGGATATGCAGGAGACAGGGACAGAAGTCAGCTCACACAGCAGAAAGGAAAACCAATTGCTTTTGTTCCTTACTTCCTCTTTTCAACAGAGGAGCAAATCCCAACGTGCCTCTGCCACCCAAACTCCTTAGACTAGTCCTGCCACACTGTTGGAAAGCTGGTTCAGGTTCTAGGGATGCCTCCTCCTTCCTAATGGCTCCACTGGGCACGTGATGGCCTGGAGGAAATTCTACCAGCCTGGAGGAGCAGTCACAAAGAGTGGGTGTGAAACTGGCCCTGGAGGAATTGTCAGTTATGGAGAGTTTCTGGCTCCTGCAAAGAGAAGAAAAACAGTTGGGTGGGAAGGATGAGTTCGAAGTCCTCCTGGCTCTGGCAGAGCAGAGCAGGAAAGGCAGGCCATTCCTTCATGCAGGCCCTCAGCACGGAAAGTTCTCCATGGGGCTGGACATCCCTGCTGGGAACAGGCTGGCATTAGCGAGAGATGGCCCAAGCCCAAGGGCAAGGGCAGAACTCATCCATGCCTGCCCAGTCACTGACTTGGCTGGGAAATGATGTAAATACAGAAGTCTGTGATTCCGTAATCTCTCCTCCAAGATCTTTTCCTTGACATGCATTGTCAGTAGAGGTGTGAGCATGTCTTACTACATAACCAAATAAAATTAAGAACCTCTGTTAGGACAAACATCCAGGGGCACGCAGGTAGAAATGCAATTCGGCTGTTCAAGAACATTCCAAACAGCCTCACAACTTGCTCAAAAGTCAAGCAAGGGTGCTGGCCCCTGTGCTGTGACGATGGCTCAAATACAGCTTATGTGGGAAAGCACAGGTAATTTTAATCCACACGTTTCTGCTTCCAGCCTCTCCTCCCTGGTGCAGATCCAGGCTATCAGCTAACTGGTGACAGATGCGTACAATCTCAGCAGGCAGAGGTTGGACACGGCTGTAATGTACTGCCCTTAATGAGGTACTTTGATCTTACTCCTCCCTTTTTTTATTTGTTTTACAGCGCTTTCCCTTACTTTCATCCCCAGTAGACAGCCCTCGAACTGCAGAGACCCTCCCTTCACAAATAAGTTTACAAGGAAGAAACCTGTGAGGTGAAGCTGTATTTCGGGGAAACAAACCTGTGTAAGAAAATAACTTTGAAAAATTATCTATAACAATTCATAGGATTCCTGGGAAGCCACTGAGGCATGAAAGTGCTGTGAACGGTATTAAGACAATCCAGCTAACTAAAGAAAACAATGTGGAGTTTCTTCCCCCTTTTCTAGTTAACTGAAACATATAATCATAATTTTACATAGTCAACAGTTTCCAATTTCAGTGGTGATTTCACCATGCACTGAGACTGGATATAGCCCACTACCTTCCCTATTTATCACTGAAGATATTGATATTCAATACCAATATCATGAAGAAGCTGGCTGTCCTTTAGCAATTTCCATTAAAATGAATCTTTGTCATGGGAGCCATAGAAAAATCTCTGATACTGGATATTTATGTATCTTAATATCCCTTTTCTATGCATACATCTACATGTACTTATTTTCACCTTTATGCTAAATAGATAATTTTAAGAGCAGGAGTAAGAAATCTTGGATATCAACAAGTCTCCAATAGGAGCATTTGCACTTGCCATATTGCTGGAACAGATTCTATATCTTCAGAAATTGTTAAAAAAAAAAAAAGGAAAATCTAAATAATTAATTAAATAAAAGCCAGATCTTGTGAAAAAGACCTCATCAGCTACTTAACAGCTCTAGCAGATGCAAAGGCATTGGGCAGTTGCCTATAGCAATTTCATACACGTAGAAGTTTAGGAAAATGGAAATGATGCAAAAATGCTAACTTATCGACTTATCAAGACGGGCGGGGGGGTGTGGGGTGGTACGACTGTGACTCCAAGTATCACTTCTCTTCCCAGACATCTCAAAATCACGGGTATGTAAAAGATGCAGTTTCATGTCCATGTGCCTCCCTCTAAATATTGGTGATGCATCCAGGTGTCTGACACCAGCCCCAATAAACACCCACTGAGCTGTCAGCATCGGGGCACACGTGCGTGCCTCTTACATGAGTCGGGGTTTGTTTTTTAGTCATACCTAACTGAGCAGCCACATGAGAGCCATGGCCCGTGAGTCACTGTCAGACATCAGATATCACATGTGGGAGAATCGCAAAGTATGACAGATACTGTTACCATTATGTAAACTTCCTGTCATCATCGCTCTTGGATGTTCATATTCATGAGTTACCCTCTGCATGCCTCGAGCTGGAGTTTTGCTTTCTATGTAGGCACAGGCAAACCCAGTTGTTGCTGACTGTGAGACGGAGCCTGTTTTGTTCTCTTGTTTAGACTCTTGGTTCAGTTTCTTACCAAGCCAGCAGCACACCACACACTAGGTGTACATTCAGTTTCTGGTGCTAGGATTGTCAGTAGTCTCAATTATTAATTTGCACCTGCTAATAGGGAGACTACATATGCAGACCACACATTCAAACTTAAAATCGACTTGACAAGTAAATAGTTGAAGGGAGGGGCTGTCCTACATTTCCTGGTATTTTTCTGACTTTATCATACTGTGTAATTTCCTCTCCCCCACCGCCCCCTCCCGAATGAACAGATCTTTAATGCCCCTTGGCACTATTATTTTCTCACACTAATAAGGAGAGCATCTGTGTGTCTTGACTCAGAAGACAATCTGCAACACATACAGACTGGTAAATAACAACAAAAAATAAAAGTAAGAAACGTGTTTATCTGAAAGGTTGTGTTTTATAAGCAGCATATACTCAGAACCTGAAATGATATATTGAGGCAGCTGATGGTTAAACTGTGCCATGTGCTGAAGGCACCCCAGATGGGAAAAAAGATATCTTGATGGTCCTGGATGCCCAGCCACCCTTAGCTGGTACATACCCAGCCTCTGGACAGCCATGTATTACACACCAACTTCAACATTCAAAGGAGGTAACTTGGAGCAAGCTTTATAACCTGGCAGCCGATGTTTTTGCTGTGTTTTAAAAGGTTTTTGTGTTCCTCAAAATTAAAGTGAAAGGTGTTATCCAATGCCTCAAAATGACACGGAGAAAGGCAAAAGCACCTTTGTTCCCTCAGACTGTCTGAACAATGTGTTAGTCCTTACCTTGAGAGATCACCTCTAGAAAACAGAGGAGAGTTCCAACCTTACTGTCAGTGTGAGCCAGTTTTTCTACTGTTGCAGCCAAAAGAAGGTGCCAAGTGACGGCAAAGTAGGTGTAGTTTTGTAATGAATAGGTTTGAGCAAACCTTGGCTTTGTGCATCTCCCCAGAGCCTGGGAGATAGAAAAAGGGCAGAGTTGTTTAAATGAAGGTGCAGGAAAAATGCTCATGGAAATGAAGTATTATTTTTATTATTGACGACCTGCTAAAGAATGGTGTGCCCACTCAGCTCTACCTGAGCTGAGGGTACGGAAGGTGACAGTGTGTGGTCTCAGCTCCGTGTCAGCAGCTGGTTTGATGCAGGCAAGGCAGAGTTGGCTTGGAAAGCCCACCAGGGGCAGGAAAGCTGAGGTCTGCAAGGCTGAGGAGGATAAACTCTGCCCAGCAGGGATGGAAGTGGGTTAGGTAGCTGGCTGGGTGGGTAGGTATCACCTTTGCCGTTCTTCTGCACCCAGGAACTCAACATGCAGCTCACACTCCTCTCATGAAAAATGTAAACCTGTAGTCCTGAAGTGTTCTCTCAGTTTTATTCAGAAGTTCAATTCCCTAGGAGGTTGTTGGAGGAGAATGGTCTTTTTTTTTACATCTGAATGTTTTGCAACAGAAAAAAAAATCTTTTTAAATGTTTCAGTCCCATTTAAATATAAGTTAAAGAGTCTGCTGTTAATTATCCATCCAGGATGATGGCATCTGTTATTTCTTTTTAAATGCTTCATTTACTTTAACTTTATAATGAAGTGCAGTAAATCTATTTGCAGTGGTTGTTAACTCTTTGAATTAGTTTCAATTTTTTTTTACTATAGAGGGTGTTTTTAGACTTTTGCCACACATTGTCCTCTTGAGGGGTTGAAGAGAAAGCTAACATATACTTTTGAAGGAGGTTTAATTCTGATCTGTTATGAAACCTCTCCTGATACTTTATAAAAAAAATAAGAACTTTAGAAATTCTGAAGGAAACAAACTATGTAATTTCTCTCAACATTTATTTTTTGAATTGCCAACATTTCATACAGATTTGCACTCCCAAATTTTCTGCTGGAAGCTATTTACATCAGAAAGGAAGATTGCGAAGCCGGGGGCTGAAAAACAGAATTTACACTTTTTTTCCACAGTATTTCACATGTATTTAATGTTCCTTTTTTTTTTTTGCCCCCTCAGGTCTTTGTAACACACTGTGTTTCAAATCTCAAGCTGGATAGATTAAGTGGCATGTACTCTATTTGATATGTCAAATTTCTGTTACTGCTGCCTGCAATACATGGGAGCAAATGTCACTTGTATTTTTTGAACATATGCAACAAATTTCAACCTAGAAGTCAACTCATGAGTGTCTGGGGTTTTTTTTCCCTCTCTCTCTTTTTTTCTTCCTCTTATAATGCCAAAAGGCTTTAGAACCAATCTAAAAGTAGCTGACATCAGCTCTGTGGTTCCTCACCCAGAGCAGGGTAAGGGGAGAACTCCAGTAAAAATGAAAATTTTCCCTCTAGGATGATTCTTCTAGGATCTGTGGCCCTGGAGAGCTAAGAATCCTGGAGGATTCAGTATTTTCTTAGTTTTGTTTGAGGCAGACAGACAAAAATACAAAACATTGCCTTTTTCCCTAAGAGTGCGCATCAGATCTCAGCTCTGCAAACCAGACAAGAGCTGGTGGGAGCAGCAGGAGCCTCACCTGCAGCCCTTCCTGCAAGCGCCCTGCTGCCACTGGTGTGGGGCCACGCAGTGAGCAGTGGGGCTGGGGACGGGGGATAATCTGCAGTGACTCCCCCCTGGAGACAACCCAAGGCTGTGCCAAAGCCTGTGCGGGTACTAGTTTAGGATGGATGAGCCCTGAGTAAGTGTATGCCTCGGACGCTGCTCTCAACTTAACTTTTCTTGTTCTCTTCTTGCAAGAGCTCGTGCTGCATTTTCACTCAACAGGATTGCTCTAAAAAAATATCCTGGTGATGTGATTCCTACTGCAAAATCTTGCATTCCATTTAAATTGCTACCAAAATTTATTTCCTTCTCAAAGCCTGTTGTTATATGCAAGATACAATTAGTCAAGGAAATGGGTTATCCTTTCTAATTCCAAACCAGTTTAAACATCTTTCTCATGTGTTTGGAAAAGGTTATTACATAAAATATCAGTCTACCATTAAAGGCAATAATGCAGCAATACTTGTGACCATGACATACTGAGAACAGTGCTATGATGGTCTCTTAGAAGTTCAAAACATACAAAAGTGAAAAGTTATTCTTACAGAAAGAGAACAAACAATATTTAAGTGATTTTTTCTTGTGAAAATATTTAAATTGACAGTAAAAAATTAGTTGACATATGAAACCCAACTGACATTATTGCAAAACATGGCATTGTTGTAGTACTGTGTAAATTTGCCAAAATAGAGAAAATCAGTCCACACCAAAGGCAATTTTGTATAAGTCAAAACAATACTCACACGCAGTTTCAGAAATTCTTTGGAGGCTGCTCATTCACTATGAAAAGGTCTTCTCTCTCGAAAGACTTAATAGACATAGAGATACTTGTGAATTTCTTCTCTCCTCAAAAAATAAACAGAACTTATATTTATTTCAACTGGATGACCGCTTCCTCTGAAATTTCCTCCAGGGCTGTGGAGCCCTATGAGATGCTCTCCCAATTTTGCTGCTTAGCTTCCAGATCAGAGACTTCATTTTTCCCCTTCATTACCAGTTTCCTCCTACCCAAACTCCTGTTACCCAAAAACTGCAAAGCTGTGGAGATTATTTATTTAAATATTAGAGCTAATCCTACTCAAAGTGGAATTAACTGCTGTGAATGCCCCTGATTAGCAGCCTGGTGTCTGTGTGAGGACAGGAAAATCTCTGATAATTAAAATAACCCCAGCCAAACCCACTTTATTTCCACAACTCTGTCTCTCTTAGCTTAAAGTAATAGAATTTTTCTGTATCTTTTAACACTTTGAACTATTCTTTAAGGCTTTCCCTTTTTAATCCTCTAGCCCTCTTCCACCCCTCCCTAGACCAAAAAAGGAATCCCCCCCCTAAAGAAAATGGAAAATAAAGCACTTTCTTTAGCAGATATGAAAATTATATTGTACATAATTTGAACTTCAGTTTTCATCTGAGGAACACTTGCCTCCCCAGACCCCTTGTGAGTTGCCTTTCTGTGCTCCTGCTACCCTTGGCTTTCTGCCCAAAATTAAAGTACATGTTTAGTATCTCTTTAATATTTAAAGTGTCTCCCATCTGGTGGGCCGTGTTCTGGTGTCACAGGAGATGGACTTAATGATCTTAGGTGGCCATTTCTCACTACATAAGGGGTATTATAAGGCAGTCTGATAATATACTGGAGGATTATTCATTAATGCCTAACCAGGTCTTTTTTTTTTTTAGGATCCTGTAAGATCACTCCACTAAACGCTGCAACCCACATTTGGATTATTTTTCTTAACAATCATTATTCTATATTTATCCATACTGAAGAATATTTTTAGCCCATGTCTTTCATCAGTGAGAGGATCTGAGTCCCTTCAGACCCATTTCATTCTTCCCTGCCATTTGCCATATTTAGCTAACTGGCATTGCCATGTTGCTCCCTCTCCTTTTGGGGATTATTATGCTACTGCAAAGGTTTTGCTGATGAACTGTGGCATAAATTTTCTTGACCGTTAATTAATACCAAAAATTACATTTTACAGGCAGTTCAGGATGAAATAGGATTTCATCTTCCTACAAGGCACATCAAGGATATATGGATTTTAGAAATTAGAAACAGGCATGCATGCACTCTGCATAAAAAATATATTCCCAGGAACCAATTTCCTGGTGGCAAATTATTGGCTGAATATATCAGTACAGATGGCTGTCTAAAATGCAATAATGCTAGGCATGTGTCACCATGATGTGGGAACTCATTCAGAAATGGAATACTGCAGCATTGGAATAAATAGATATGTAGCTGAAATTACAGATTGTGGAATACAGGATGGGAGCAGGCTGCTGCTGCTGCTGCTTGGTGCTGAGGCTCTAAGTTCCCTTCCTAGGAAGCAGAGATCTCCACAGGCATTTTGTCATGTACTTGGTGCAGTTTCTGCTCTTAATTGTCTATTACAGAATGGAGAAGAAGTTGAATTAAAAAAAAAAAAAAACCACAAAAGAAGAGGTCAGAGTTTGGCACAGCCACAAGCTGATTCTTGAGGTCCATCACCATCACTACAAGCAATAAGGAACCAAGCCAGGTGACTTGGTCTGCCTGAGGTCAGGAGCTAACCTAAATGTTGTGGATATCTCAGACTTTGTAGAAATTTCATTCAGTAATTAGATTGAGACTTTTTGGTTTACAAGTGTAATCCCTGCAAAGGCTAGAGAGAAGTGAAAACAAAAAACCACTGATGCTCTTTAAATGGAAGAGGAAAAGCAATTTTCCTCTCCATCTCCATATGTTTATATTTTGAACATAGGTTGTAGTTTTATGTTGGTAGAGAAAAATATCCAGTTTTCACTTCGTATTTTTGCTTCTTAACACAGCATTCTAGCTGTCTATAAATGCTGTGAACCCCATAAAAGCAGAAATAACTCACAGTTCTGAAGCAACTGTTTGAAATCTTGAAAGGCCTACTTCAATGGCCACATGACAAATTTTGAGTTTACAAGAAGCCCTCTTGGATCTTCAGTAAAAATGAATAATAGGGCACTTACAACTTTTAGACTTGACTGCACTTCATGCTCTTCAGTGACACCAACAATTGTTCATGATTTGCTGTAAGAAATGTAATGATTTCTCTTTAATTCTTTTATATTGAATTTTTGTTCTTTTCCTGTGCTACAATAGAATTAAAAAGGGGAAGAGAGATGAGACCTTGACAGCTGTGGCATTCTGGTACACACATAAAATTTCTTAACTTTTCACCCTTTCAAGATATGTAAAAATCTTCTTGTCTTTACCATATGTCCTAAAAACACATGCCATGTACATTGCCACAATAATGGTGTAAATGGCAAAAGACTTAGCATGTCTATGAAATAGGTACTAAGCCTAAAAACCCTGAAGATTATGGGTTTGCTTTCATTTAGTCTGAATAGTGATCAAAGAGCAAATCAGTGGTGTTTCTTTGTGTGGGTACATAAACCATTAATATCCTTATGCCAAGGTGTCTTCCTCAAGGCTGTTTAAATGCAAAAGCTCCCTAAAGTACAAAGATCAGACTATTCTCTCTGTAGCAGACTAATTAGAAATCTTATTCGTAGGCCTGTCAATAGATGCTGAAAATACAGATATTTGGCATTAAATTCAACTTTCAGTGACAGATTCACGCAATTTGTGGGCATCCAAAGTGTTGCACTGAGAGCAGAATTTTGCTATCCAACTTTGCCTAGAATAAAACTTGCTCTTTGGATTAATACAATTTTTGAAAGATCACAAAAGGTTTTAGTACACCAAAGATGTTTTAAATTTTGTTTTAACATTTAACCAAGCCGAGTCCTATCAGAAGCTGAAATTTCTCTCTTACCTCCACTCCCTAAGATCTGCAAAGGTTTGTTCTTGGAACATAAAAGGATAAGATGAAAACCTGAGAATTCATTATATATTTGGAGAATAGCAATTATAATTGCTTTTCTCACTCTTCTAGTATGGGCTTACTTGTACGTGTGCCTGCTAAATATGGTACACGTATTTCACTCCGATTCGAAAGCGAGCTGACCTTCATAACCATGTGTACTTATGCTCTGCCTAAGGATAAATACATTTTAGTGGAAGACTCTTCTATTCAGTTAGGTAAAGATGCTTCATGCTGTAAGAAACATGCAATTTTATTTTCACATGGAATATTCTTTCATGAGAAAGGAAGGGAGATTAATCAGTTCAAGAAATCTACAGTTGCTCTTTCATCTTAAATATAGAAGTTATTCAGTATGACAGTTTTTTTCCTTAATTTTTAAAGTTAATAGTACTTGTAAATGTTGAACAATAGTAGAAGAAATGTCACTCTCATTTCCTATGTAATCAAAAAGGTGTTTTGTTGTGTTTTATTTTCTAATTCAGTTTTTAACTGTAAGAGTGGGGTTTACATTGAGTTGAAAGAGTTCTTGATAAAGTAGACATGGGTCAAAAAATATTTTCTACTGCTGCTAAATCATCACTATTACTATTTATCTAAACACATTTCTGATATATAAGAGCTGCCTCCAGAACAATTTCTTAATTGGTCTCATAGCTGGATTGAATCTTACTAGATGATTGACTATGTGTTAACTAGGAGGTGGTTAAATCTCTTTTATGAGACATGGACATGTTAAAGGTCATTTTTCTCACTTTTTGAAAGACATTTTCTCAAATGTCTCTCAAAAAATGTAGGACTTTAAGGAGAGCTTTGGAAGAGCTTACACTTTAAACGGCGGCTGAACTGAGAAACTGCTAAATATAAACAAACGGAGAAAAGCAGGAATCTGTGGTGGCGCGTGCGTTTTCCTCCCCAGCACGTGCTCGTGCCCACACACAGGCACAAACTGTGTGCCAGATGCATCCTCACCTGAGATAAACTTCCACAGTTTTCAAAGCCGCTCACACTGTGTTGATTCATCTATGATGGCAGTTTGAATAAACTTAATGATACCCTCACTATACAACAGCATGAGCAAGGAAGGAATTTAAAGTTGCTGCATTTGCTCTGAAGCAGACTTCCTTTGCTTCTTTAATTCTAGAATCAGAAGTTTATCACTTGGATGTAACCCCATATTTCCATTAGAAATGACCGTGTCAAATTAGGAAGTATGTGTTTCCATTTAAAGGCAAATTTGTAGGAGGGAGGAAAGAGCCGGCCTGAATTATTTAAAGCTTGGCTGAGATATTTGTAGATTTATTAGGAAAAAAAGTACAAACGATGTGACCCTCCTCATTCTAAAGGGCTCCACGCTTTCCTCTTGGCTTTCACAGGCACTTTGCCCAGCTACAGGATAAGACTCTGAGGTCTCTAGAGCAGAATGAAGGCTAATTTAATTGCTGCATGTTGAGACACTGTGGACTCCAGTCCAAAACCCCTCCAGAACATTTACTACATTGCTGATTTATTTCCCTTGTGGGCACAACTCTCTAACTGCCCTGGAAGCTCAGAGCTGCACTGAGTGGCTGGTGGCAGTATTTGTACTACATGTGGGGCATTCTGCTGTATTTTACCCCACCGTTCCTGCAACTTACTGCATCTCAGGATCCATCACCTCCATCCTTAATTTTAACAAATTATTGCAGTCATTCGGGTTGGTGTGTTTTCTAAAACTGTTTTGCTGTCACATTTTGGGGAATAAAGAGAAATCCTTAGAATGTGTATTATTGGTGCCTCCTGAGCTCTTGACCTAGAAAGCAAAATATCTGAACAACTAAAGACAAAACGAATTTCCTTGTCTCAAAACATGTAATCTAAAAAAAGCTAATAATCATAAAAGATAAGCCTTTTTGTGCTCATCTGATAGCAATTACATGTTTTATACCATAACCTACCCACCAGATTTTTATTTTCATAGGTGAAGACAGTGTGAACCTCTCATGTCTCTCAGTAATTTTACAGTGGTTCCCTCTGTAGGAATCTTAATGTCACACACCAGTGACTAGTCCAATCACTTGTCTTCACTGATATTCATAGGTAGTCCATCAGAAGGTAAAACTACTCTACAGTGCCTATTTTTGACAAAACTTTGCAAAGCTTTCATCCTCAGGGAATCTTTTTCTAACTTTATTTTATGCTTTAAAGTTCAGGGATTGACACTTGTCATTTCAATGTAGCAGGTAGAAGTGAAAAACTTTTTATGCCAGTAGTGAGCTTTTCTTGGTTATCCAATGCAGGAAAAACTTCCTCAGATTTATGTATTTCGCACCTTTTAATCTCTACACTTTCAAAAGCAGTGGGACACAGCTGCATCAGATCAGACTGGCTGGTCCCCAGTTTTGGCTCTGATTTGGCTATCTGATCTCAGTATTCCTTGGATCATGCTTTAGAGATGGTCTCCCATCTGCAGAAGCACAGAGGCTGGGTGTGCACACAATGAGAATCTGTCCCCATGAAATTCAACAGGAGCTGATCCCAGCTTGGCTCATGAGTAGGTCACCCATATAACTCTGGAGAAGATGAGTTTACCACAGAGGTTTTGGGGGAAATTGCATTAACTAGCACAAGTCAGAAATCAATGGTTGTGATTTCTCTGACTGTGGTCTGGGATGCCAGTCTGATTTAATGGAGAAGAAAAGAAGAAAATGGTTGAACAGACCTGACATGAATTTCCAAAAAGGCTCTTAGCCAATGGCATATTGTGGCAACATAACAACAGTCACAGTGTTTTCCAGAATGTGAAAAAAAGAGCATTTCTTTCAGAAGACAGAAATTACTGGTGCGAAGCAGAAACCCAGATGACGTAAAATCCCAGAAACTGAGGTGTATCTGACAGCACAAGACTTGTTGAGGCCAGGTCTGATTCAGAAACCATAATTTGCCAATTCATATGCCCCAGGAAAATGAATCTGTCATACACGCTAGCGCGCCAGCATTGTTTTGGCTTGTGATTCCCTTCTGCCAGCGGGAGCTGCGGTGTGAGGTGCGGGATCTTCCCAGCGCTGGAATGTGCTCCTGGCCCTGGTTCATGTCATGACTGACCTGCACTGCCACGTCTGCCAGCGCGCCAAGGTGAGAACCCAGCCTGAAATAAACTGAATGGGAAACCTGGGCAAAACTCCATGGTGGAAAGAGCAAGGAACTGGATTTTTGGTCTAGAATACAGTAGAATGAAATATTTCAGTTTTTAGAGGCTTACAATGACCAAGCCCAACTGCCTGATCACTTCAGGGTTGTACATGTTACATTAAAGGTGTTTCTTGGGCGAACTTTGGGCTAGGGTGGTCTAAGCTCTTCAATGTAGGAAGCAAGCAGGGCATTTGGCAAAGGCAGTGCATGTGAATTTCCCTCTCCAGGCTTCACTGAGGCTTTTGTCAGAGTTATATGCAAGTCTAGCTTCAGTTGCTGGATGGTATACAGAGACAAGGCAGGTGTGCGACATTTATTTTTAGATAGCTTCTGAGAAAAGAGGAGGAAGCTGCATGCAGCAAAATTTTACTCTGGCAACACAACATAAAAATAATTTGCTTTCTGTCTGCAAACAAATTTAAATCCTTATTTTGCTGTATTAAAAACAATGTAAAATGAACAGTTAGCATAAATAAGTCTCACTGCTCAGTGGACTCTCAGCTACATGTGATAAAGAACGTAGATGCCCATATGTTTAGATTCTGCAAATTGAATATTTAGCCAACTGGTCCCTGGAATAGAAGCAAAAATTTAAAGTTAAGCACTTGGACCCTTTGAACACAGGCACATTGAAAGGGCTTGTTGAAAAAAAATATCCCTCACAGCTAAGTGGAAACCTGTCAATTTGAAAACTGCAAGCAAAGGGCATGGCCCTAATTTTGTCCATCTCACAAGACCTGACACCCATGGAGGTGGCCGTTTCCCTAAGGTCTGAATCCAGGCTGGTTCTGTGGGAGAAGGGATGATGTGGGCACCAGGCAGTGCTGCCAGAGGTGCAGGGAGAGGAGAGAGAGCTGCTCTTGTTGTGTGGGGAGTGACTCACAAGTTCACGTTGCAGCACAAGTGAACGCAGAAATCTCCCATGGGAAAAATGCACTTCGTGCCTCTGGGAGCTGCGGGAGGCAGCAGGAGAAGAAAACTGGGTGCTTTGGATGTGTGAGCAATGGTGTGGAGCCTTCCCAGGGATCCTGCACCTCCAGAATCTCAGTACATCCATCTGCTGCAGTTTTTACTTCCTCAGCTTCTCACCACCTTGATGTATCCTCAGCTTCTCACCGCTTTGGGTGCTGTGGTGGAAATCACAGAAGGATGCAGCCACAGTGGCAATTTCTTAATTCCCTTTCTTCTGTGGCCACAGCTTGCTGAAATACTCCTCCAGATTATGGGAGCTGCGGTAGTCAGATTTGGAAAGGAAGTCTGTGTGGTTTTGCAGAAATTTGCAGCTAATAAAACAATAATAGGGAAACTAAGAGAGAAAGATAGACTCCAGATCTTACTATTTGATGACTAATCTGGTCAATGTGGGGAGACATGATTTGTGGATTAAGGTCAGTGGTAATCTCTGGTTATGAAAACTGAAAAACAAAGCTAAATTGCCTGTATTTTCAGAATGAGAAAGAGGAAATGTTGATGGTGGCATTCAAGAGTCACAAAATATCCCTATGATGCAAAAGTATATTAATAAAATGCTGGCTCTACTGCAACTGCCAGCTTCAGGTAATGCACTTGTGGCTCTGGGAGAGAGTAGTATAGAGTCCAGATCTTGACACAATTGTCATGAACTACAGAGAACAGATATTTAGCATATATAAAACAACAGTGGCATCCAGCTCCATTCAACCTCGTGACTCCAATAATTGCTCCCAGCTACAACTTCTTGTCTTGCTGAATTACCTGTTTCTAGCAAGTATGGAACAAATTGTGTTTGGAATCAAAGTATCATTAAACAGTCAGTTCTATAGGTTAGAATATAACTCTTCCAGTGAAAAACTGGAATATTTTATGTTTACTGAAAGTTTACCTTGCCTTGGAACAGTAAGATATTTCTGAATAGCCAAAATGATCTCAAGAAATCCCCAAGATATGATCAATTTACACTGAGCTCCCAAGCCATATCAGGCATTGCACTGTTTGCTTCCAACCAGAGATTATTTTAGAGAGCATTGAAACTAGATTTTTGAAGTTTCTTAGATGTTTACTTCCCACTGATTTCATAAGAAACATCTGTAAGTCTTCATTTCATCACCTACCTGCTTCAGCCAGTGTGGTTCTAAATTCCCTGCACATATAAACTGTGGCAGGATTGAGAAACAAACCTGAGCTCCAACTGCTCTGCAAAATCCTTTTGAAACATTCATTTTAGGTCTTTTAATAAATAATTACAGAGAAGTAGCATGCCAGAACCTGATAACCTGCAGATGTGACAGTATCAGAAGCAACCTGCTAAATCTCCAGGTTTTTCCACATATTTGAACAGCATATCTTCCCCAGTTTGATACCTATTTCCCTGTAATTCATTTTTCTCAGACTGAGAAGGAGAAGGTTTCTTAACAGAAATTATTTTCTTTCAATTGTGAACAAATCTTGAGGATTTATTCTTGTTACTGTAGTTTTCATGAAGGCATAACATCTCTTCTTGCGACTCATCTGTTAATGATTATTGGATTATGCTGTAAAGAAACAAAATTAAATAGTAACCTTATACATTAGCCCTTTTGATGAGGGAAATATTGCCAAACCTTGTTTCTGTTTCTTTCTTCAATTAGACTAGTTTTTACTACTAGGAAAGTTCAGCTGATTGCAATCAAATATATATGAGCAATTTGCATCATGTATGTCTACACATCAGGGAGAAAATCTCCAGTTACTGCATATTCAAGATATTGTAAGCCAAGATATGTTAGGGCAAGAAAGAAATCTGCAGGACTCACAAAACTATTCCAGGCACTTGGTAAAGAGATTTACAGTCTCAGACACAAAGGGGAATGATAAGCTATAGGAATTTTGAAGTCATTCTGGAGGGTCAATGTCCTGTTACTTAGATGCATGTATGAAACAGACTGGCAGCACACTGACACATCAAAGAAAAATGTTATGCTAGAGCTTTTCTTTTTAATTAAATACAGAAAAATAGTTACGTGAGCCTCTGCTGGGATCTTTTTTCAGGTTTTTTTGGTAAAATATTGAAAAATCAGTTTGTTTAAACGTTAAGGTGTTCATAGGAAAGTAAGACCCTGGAGGTTAGAGAAAGTGTTGTCACTCAAATCTGTTCTCCCAAAGAGCAATTACTGTAGTCATTAATGTGTCTTTTTCCAAAATCTAGTCTGACATTAAATACTGCTTGAAATGTTCAGAAGACAGTTAAAAGGTAGGAATGGATCATTTTCTCATGCAACATGTGCTGAAAAACTTCCCTGTGCATTCAATCATCTGGCTTCACAAATCCTGGTGGTACCCTTCTGAAGCTGTTATGGAACATGTTAGTTGCATATTTCATTTGTTTCTGGCAAGAATAATTAGATGAATGTTTAATTAGAAGTGATTTTCTTTCATGAATCATGGCCAGCTGACTGAAGGGTTGATGACAGTCCACATTAACCAATAATACATACATCAGAATATACTCTTTCTAGTATAACAAAATTATAGGTAGTTTAGAAATGCCCCACCAGAAGGATAAATCCCCAGTCAGTATAAATCAAAGATTCACTGAAGTTGACAGGACTATTTTATTAGAAACCTCCTAAGAATGTGGGAAAATTTACTGCAATATTTTTCAGAAAGATTCCTGCCCTGCTGTGTTCTCTGTCTTGGATTCAAACCCCCATGAGGCAAAACACGAATTCCCCTCCCCCCTCCCCCTGCACACGGCTTTGTCCACAGATTCCCATTCCTTCAGTCCAGTTTATCTCTCACATCTTGGGATGCAGGTCCTCCATCCGCCTGCACCTCTCAGATTCAGAAAAAACTCCAGCTCTTTTATCCCCTACCCTCCCCACTCCTGCCATACCCTCACCTTGCAATGTCATCGTGGGGCCAGTGGGATGCAGGGCATGAAATGAAGCAGACGATCTTCAGGAGAGGGACCCTAAAGCTGCCTGTGGTGAGGGCAAGCAGGATCTGCAGGCAGCTGAAGCTCTGTGGTCCCTGTGCAGGGTTGCTCCCGCAGTTTTCCCCACAGCTGTGTATTGAAAATGGCCGAATCCTTGGCAAAACTGGTTTTGATGGCTTTTTATGCATTTCTGTGCTGACTCAGGGATCTTTCATGACCTGTTCTATATTATATAAACACCAAGTAAAACATGTCTATTTTTTCAGTATTCTGGAAACTTCATCTTCTTTTATGAGGGAAATTCACTTACTTTACATCCCACGCTCCTCCCAGTTTTTCCAATTAACCTTACAAATTATAGCTGGTAGGACCATACATACACATTCACTTCCAATGTTACCAATTACTTTGGACCACAGAACATTTGCTTGCTCTGGGGTACCAGCAAGGAAACAGTAATTAACTGAGATAGTTGCTGCTTTCCCTTGAAAGCTAAAGAATGGGATTATGCTCTTGATAAACTAATAGGCTTAAATCAATTCAATGTAGTTAATAGGAGCCCTTGATAATAGGAAGACACCTCAAAGCCTTCACTATGAACTTTTCCCATTACTTCAAAACTGCAGACAATGAAGATAAATGAAATTTCAATTCTGCAATTGTAATAGAAAGGGTATAAAGGGGATAAAGTATGTCGAGAATCAAAGCCTAAGTCGAAAGTCGAATGATCATATTCTAATTAATGATAGTTATAATTCTTCTGACATCTGCAGAGCCCTCTCCAAACTTCAGCTGTCCTGTGACTTAGGCAGGTGATATCATCCCCATTTGACAGACCTTGAATATAGCCCATGCTAAACTCAAACCTGCTCTTTGCCTCAGAGTCTTTTTGCCTTTTTCCATCTGACAGGTTTGATATCAGATTTAATGAAAGCAGGAGCAGTGGTGAAGGCAGAGCACTGCTCTCGTGTGCATGACTTGTTAAAGAAACGGGGCCATAGTTTGTGATGCACTTTCAAGGGCTTGTCAAATATACATCTTGATCAAGAACTTGGTGCCTACAGGAGGATTTAAATGGATTTTAAATCCTTGTGTCAAAAAAGCCCCAAATTTTTTTCAATGTTTGCCTGAAATTCAACACTTTCTCCGGGCATGTCTCAAATGTTGAGGGGATGGGCACCTCACAAAGAAAACAGCTGTAGCTGCAGTGTTTTAAATTGCTGCTGCTGCCCTCTCTGTCCTCCTTAGAGTCACCCAACTGATGAGACCTGTGGGTTCACCATCTTTCAACAGGAGGCCATGCTTCACTCCGTCCCCAGCAGTCGGGACCACAGGAGACGTTGGGTGACTCACTGGCACATCCTTTCCTGTAAAACCAGGATTTCCAGGGTAATCCAGCTGGATAGCATAAAGGCAGACAGGAATTGACACTACATGACTAAGGCATTAGTGGTGAATACCTGAGATCTAATCCATGATTTTTGAGCTGTATATTGTCCTTCAAACAATGTAAAATGAAGAAAAAGAGACCTTACAGGTACCAGAGTCCATAGGTTCACTGGTGTCTGGGTTTCAGGGGAAGAGAAGTGACTCCTAAAGCCTCACCTGGGGTGACTGAGACCTTGGCAGACAGTGGCCCTCCTCTCACATCTCAGTTTCTTTTCTGCCCCTACCCAAAGTGACACCAGTTTAGGATCCTGCTCAGAGCTTCTCAAGGGTCCAAGCGCTTCACCTGGGGCTGCATTTTGCTTAGTCCTTCCTTTTTTGTATTTATTTGTTAACTGTGAACCTCTTACACAACCATTACTCCTGTGGGAGCCTGAAGTTGAACTCACACCCCTAACCTGGGATGAGTAGCCTGATATTCAAAAATACTGTCTGTTCATCTTACTCTGCAACAGAATACTGTCTGTCCATCTTACTCTCTATAGAACTGCTCTTTTTCTTTTCAATATCTGTTTATCACCATGCCTACTTTCACAGAAACACATTTCCCCTCCTCCCTTTGATTTGCCTACTGGGTGTTTGAGTTTCAGCCTTTCTAACTGTTGGCCAGGCACTGTCTGCTCGTACAAAATCCTTTTATTCAGTACCCTGTTCCAGTGGAATCAGGAAATTTCCCCAGCGATACTAAATACAAACCGTGGTTCCTTGCTTGTGAAATTGGACAAGGAACAGTGTGCTACTCCACAGAAGTTTTGGGAAGGTTAATTAATAAATACTGTGAAAACTGCAAAATTAGTGGGATAATGCTAAATAAATAACACTGAAATGATTAAAAGCTTTATATACACCAGTCGGAAAGCTGAAAGAAATCCTGAGTGTTGTGACAAGGCTACAGCATGGAGCAGAAGGGCAGCTAGGAGGAACACAGAATCATATTGAAGTATTTTTGGAAGGGTGTCTCATCCCATGAATTGACAAAAGTATTGCCATGTGAAAAGGTTTTGCTTCTTGTCAGCTGCAAGAGGGATGAGGTAGGGAAGCTCCATACAGTGATTTACTGCTTCTGCTTAATTTTGTTTTTCGTAGATGGTGGGGAGGGAGAAGGGAGGGCTGAAATGGAGGGCAGTGATCTAAAATACAAACAACCAGTACAATTACACATCTTTATAAGGTTAACCTAGCTCTGCCTTCAGACAGGAGGGAGGCAAAAGAGCTTTATTGCCTTAGATTGCCTCTGTCTACAAATCTTAAGCACATTTAACTCCACCCTGTCTTCTAGGCAATAAGTAACTGTATTAAGTACATACATTTAAAGCTTAAGTTAAGGTAGGCCCAGAAACCACCCACTGTTTAATTGCTCCTGTGCATTATTAGGAAGAGGACATGCTCCTAGAAAACCTTAGGTTTTGTTTTTCAGGGATTTGGGGTGGGGAGTGGTTTTAGTTTTGGTTTGGTTTTTACTTTTTACAGTAAGTACTTTTTGTGCACTCTAACCTGACAAGAGGCATGTCTCAATAGCGAGGTTAAACAGGTACAGCTGCCATGCCAACAAAAGAGCTGCTGATGCTTCTTCAAGCTGCTGCTGAAATATTGTTTTAAATTCTCTGAAAGAAGATACTTTAGCTTACCATGTCCAAGTAAATTAATATTTTTATGGCCAACATTTCCCCATGCCAGTAGAAATACAAATATATCTAAATAAAGATGGCTTGACTCAAAAGGCATGGTTGCTAGGTAGCCACTGTCATGATAGTGAAGGTACCAGTGAAGCACAGAGAGGTGAGTCTCTTGTAATTGCAGAGATCCATTTTTCATTCTCCTTGAGAATGAGTCTTTATTTTGTTTTTTTTCTGTACAGACGACAAGATCACCAGCTCAGCAGGAAAAAATCTGCAGAAAAACAGAAGCATGAGGCTGTACTGTGTCTCCCTGTGGAGACACAAGGATTTTTTCAATGTATCCTAGAAGCTGGGGGGAAATGGCTGAAGAAGCCCATGCACTTTAGTTATGGGAGAATCATTAGATGTGGTAACAGGTGGCAAACAAGCACTGGTACTAACTTCCAGTGCTTCGTGATTGCCAGTACGGGCTGACAGAGCAAGGATAGGAAGTCACCAGAGCATCAGTCTGGTTGCTCTTGTTTCAAAAGCTATGGAAACAGCTGTGGCCTGTGGCCCTCACATTAATCCTGACTTCTGAGGATCTCCTTTGCTCCTCTGGGCAGCGACAGTGTTAAAAGAGGGTGGTGTACCTGGCCATGAGAAGAAATACTGCTAATCAAGTCACACCTTAGCATAAACCCTTTCTGGGATCTTTGGTGTAAATGGGTAACGGCTAAACCACAGGCTGGCTAGAAATTAATCCCCTTTTTAAAAATCACATTAGGCTCATGGGGCTGGGAATACGTGAAATCACTGCAAGCTATTTACTTTGATCCTGCTAAAGTCCTCCTTGGGGCAGGGGGTAAAGGGATAGGTGTGCTGTGGCTCTGTTCAGGCTACAGAACTCTTCCTCTGGACAGTGGAGATAACTTTGCTCATTTCACTAAAAGGGAAATGAGATACAGGGAAGATTAATTGGTTTGCTCATAGATGCACAGAAAGTTTGCAACTATAAGAGGAACTGAAACCAACCCCATATGGATCTTGTAGCACAGGCAATTATTTCTATTTATTTACAGCTTGTGTGCAAGTCACATTTTATGGTATGGTCTTAAGAGATGGCTGCTTTTTTAAACATTTACCAACTGAGACAATAAACCATAATTACTCTGGTACAGAACTCCTTACTTTGCAACTCAGTTCCAAAAAGTTCCTGCCCTGTCTCCCAGGGTGTGAAAGATCCAGTAAGATTTTCCCCACAGGAAAGATGAAAACAATGTATGAATAACAAACGCAAGGAGTCAGGGATCCCTTTGCAGAGTACGTTTTGCACAGGCACACTGTAAGTGTTATGATGCAGTCCAAGGACGAGTTGTTGATGGATAGGACATCAAATATTTTTTCTCTGCACGTGATGACTTAATACAAGCAAGACTGTTGTGATACATACAAGGTTGATTGTCGGGTTCCTACGTCTGCTGGGGGTGGAGGGTGGGGGGAAGTGCCATAATTTAAGCAGCAGAACTTGTGCTTTGCAGTTTTGGGGCCCTGTGTGGAACTCTGGATGAGCAGTTGGAGAAACTGAAACTTGTTATTCGTCACCATCCAAGTTTCAGCAGATTATATGGCAAAAACTGGAAGTTTTGTAGGAGGGACACTTTAATCTTGGGATTCAACTTTTTCAAAACACTGTAGAACTGTTTAGTTGGATTTTTTTATGTTATCCTGGCATTGTGCCTCCATCCTACCTGAGAAGACAACTCTTGGGTCAGAGAAGTGTGTCCATCCAGCTCATGGTTTTCTGAAAAGACAGCAAACAAGCCTGATAATTATATCTGAGTCAACTGTAAGACCACAAACCTCTAACCCACCCAATCCTAAAGGTTTAGTGGAATTTGCTTGAGAGAAAATGGGTTTCAATAAGGTTCTTTCAGGCCCTTTAGGAAGCAGTGCGTCCATGGCATCAGTGTAGCGGCTGCATGCAACGTCTGGAGGAGACAAAACGCAGAAATGCCACATTTTCTTTTTGGACACAGCCAGAAAAATCCTGAGGGTTTTTCTTGCACAGCTCCTCTGGGTGAAGATAATTGTGTCATGACCACCGTGATGCTCCATCCATGTTGTGGTTGAACTGTGTTTTTCTTGCTGTGAGGGAGAAAAGAGGAGACAAGAAATGCACATAAGTGCATTCTCATGGACGGTAGGACGGTTGTTCAAGATGCCCAAAGGGATACACACAGCTGTGGTGGCGTTTGGCTGCAGATGCCTACAGTGCTAGTTGAAACAGATGAATGTCAGGCTTTAAGCTGACACAGTGTGTACACTGACAGTGGGACATTTACTCAATAAACACTTGGGAACAGCTGGAAGGGCCTGCCCTGCATTTCAGGGGGTCTTCATTTCTCCTCAGCTTGTAAATCTCCCCGGTTTACTGGCATGTAGGGAGTTAATGAAGTTACTGCTCAGTTAGCTTAGTAGCTTTATCAGCTTAGTGTCAATCTTTAGTTGAGACAATGGTTAACCACTTATCTCACTAGAAGTGTGAGGTGTGGCCTCAGGGGCAGTTATTTTCACAGGAAATAGTATCCAGAGCAAATACATTGATTATGCAGCTCCAGCAGATGATTCAGCAAACATAGATAAGCCTCTTGCTCTGGTGAAGGCATGATGGGGAGGAGAGCTCACAGTTCTCCCTGGTGTGTGCTGGTCCAACCTATGGCTTAATGAGCGTGCAACCCCAGTTTATCAGTGTCGTTAATCTCTAGCACAGCATTAAAGCAGTAATTCAGAGAATACTGAGTTTTCAAAGCACTGTAACACACTCATAAAATAATGCTCACAAAATGACTAAGAGCTAAATATGCCCTATCAGTATTTTATGTCTGGTGAAAATAAGCATAAGAGGAGGAGAATGACACAACTCAACACCTTGGGACCAGGAAATAGGAGGTCTCCCACCTGGGAAACTCCTCCTGGGAAAGAGGAGTCCCACCCAGCTCAGTGCTCGACATCTCTGGAATGTCCTGTCAGCATGGGACTGCCCTCTGCCCTTTGCCTCTTGGTTGCGGGCCTCAGATGAAAGAAATAAATAAGGCAGAAATGGCCTCAACAACGTCAGTGACAGTTTGGAAGGAGCCCTGCTGTAGGTGCCAGGCCTCCCCTCCTCTCTGAACCAAGGACACTGCCTTCATCCCAGGGCTTGTTTCTAATACCATGGTATCCCGGTGTCCTGATGGTGCCATGTGTAGAAATGCGCACTGCTGGTGCTGCAAAACTGACTGGAACCTGTCTCAGCGGGAGCACAGCTTTTTCCTTCATTCTGACCCTCCCCAAAGATTAATCTCATTTCCAGAGCTCTGTGAAGTATAATATCAGAATCTGAGGAAAAGGCAAGCAGATGCTGATAGCTGAGGATTGCACATGTGGTGGCTTTGTGGTCTTCTCACGGGTAGGAAAAGATGTGATTTCCTGTGGGATCACCTCCTGCACAGCAGTGCTGAGCGCTTCCAGAAGGAGATGCCCCAGCTGCAGAAGAGCAGCCATCAGCTGCTCTCTGCCAGAGCTGCTCGCTGTCTCACGTTCCCCTCCAGGGGAGGAGACTGATTATCCCGTGACACCTGGGAAACTCTCTCCACCTAAACGTGCATTTTGAGGAAAGTATCTTTCTGATCAAGCAGTGCCTCCTCAGATTACTGTCAATCAGAATGAGCTTTCTCTGAATGAGCTTGATGCTACCTGACAGAAAGCGATCAAATTTCTCCCAAACCACTTGGACAAAGTGGAAAAGCATTGTGGGATTTGACAGCAGCCTCAGCGACAAACAGCTCATTTTATAAGGACTTGTTAACCATGAGAAATCTTTGCTGAGCAGATGCACAGGTGACCAGATGCTTGTCAGGCTCCCAATGGAGTAATTTTAGGTGAAGTATGGGGATTTCTACTGAAGAAACAAAATAGATTATAGGTATTTTGTACGTTTGATCCTCAGAAACAATTATAAAATATAACAGCAACATTTGTCTGGACTTGCTAATAAATAAAGTGGGATAAATTCTGTGAGCTTGAATTCATAGGAAAGATTACAGGAAAAAACTGCTGCTAGTTAAGATGAAAAATCTGTCTTCGGTCACCAAGATATTAGTGATTAATTAGGCTAAAATCTGAAATCAATGCAGTGTCTCTTTTAGGAGTGTCTCTAGTTAGATATATTTGTTTTCTATTTACCTGCTTCCATCACAGCCTTTCACAAGGAAATGCATCACAAATTCCATCACAAATTTCACTGGGAACTGCACTACCAAGACAAAACTTTCAACCAAAATAGATCTGTGAACACTGGGGATGGAGCTTTCTCAGCAGCAAGATGCAGATCATGAAACTCACCTCACAGCAGGTAACAGCGACTGTTAAATTCACAAATTCACCATACTTAGATTTAATAAACATCTTCTTGCTGTGATCTAGCTTTTAATAGAAAAAAATTGTTCACAGGTACAAATAAGAATGACAAAAGACAGCTAGTAATTATTACCAATACAAGAAATGTTTGCATTTAGCTAGGGAGAAAGGAAGAGATTCTCATTGATACTTGCATATAATTCTGGCAATTAGACACCATGTAACTAATTACCTACCTTTATAGGATTTTAGAACAATTTTCTAATCTCTCCCCATCCCACATCTTAATTAGCTCCTACTTCCCTGTCATTGACTCCCAACTGTAAGAAGCAGCTTAAGCAAGGATAGCCAAATTTCAGACTGTTTCCTCTAGCATGTTGTCATAAAGGCTTGTATTAATGTCACGTTTTGCTGCATCCATCAACATTATGCAGATGTTAGCCAGCTCTCTACACTACTAAGTGTCCTGCTACTAGTTCCAGGCCACATTTACAGAATATGTTTTCCTCTGCCATCACAATGTAATAAAGGGTTATGAGTGTAGACTTCCAAAATGAAATCCTTCCAACAGGATACTTATTGTCCGACAACCCTGGGTGAAAAAATTAATGAAATTTGAGATTTTCAAACTTTCCACAAATGGTGAGCAAGGATGGTCATGATCCAACAGTTATAAAGATTGTTGATTTTATTGTAGAAAACACTCAGGCATCCAGCAATAACTGAGTGTCAAAAAGTTTGTGGGAATGCCTGCCAAAAACTTTTTTTTTTTCTAAATCATTGATGTATCACTTTGAAATGTATGTTAGTTAAAAAAAGTCACAGGTTTTGGAAGTATGTTGCTGGGATTTGCTTAAATTACAATAAAAAGAAAAAGAAAAAAATTTCTCACCAGAATTGCCTGCCCCCAGAACACTAATTTAGCATTATTATATGAGTGAACTGTGAAGGTCATGGGTGCAAGATAAGGCATTGGGTGAGTGGAGTGTGCGAGTTGTAGCTCCCAGTAATGAGGAAGCCCAAGTCAGACAGTAAGTGATTATGAAAGTGTTTCGTACACTTTAGAAACCGAACACATAATAAACCAAATGTGCAAGAACAACTTCTGTACTTTCAGTATTAGTCGTATACTCTTAGACATGAATGTGAAAATGAGTCATCGTGCTTGAACATCTTTCCCCCTCTTAAAGCAATTTGCATACATTGATAAAAGATGCCTATTTTTAATAGCAGAAACCCAGATACTTTTTTTTTTTTTTGTATAGGTGGCAATTCCACTGTGTGAGCTGATGGTGCAGGTGGCAGTCCTGCACCCTCGCAGGGCAGTTGTGGCCTCTGGGAGCTTCTCCCTGACTTCTCCGTGCCTTTCCTTGCAGCATCTCCTCACTGCAGCAGCACGGTGATGGTGCTTGCTCTTGGATACATTTGGGCTGTCATAGCTGCATGCTGTGGGATTTAGTGACACAAGTCTCTGCAAACAGTAGCTCAGCTAAGCAAACCTGGCTTCCCTCCATAGTGCCTTTGGCAGAATGGAAGTGCCTTATATGGGAATGCTGCACGATGCCCAAGTCAAATGGTGATGCTCTTCCTGAAGTCAGCTGTTGTTGCAGGCTCCTTTTTTTAACCTGAAACTTTCTAAGGAAACAGATGGAGGTTGCCTGGGAGTTTCTGTTGCATTTTGGACAATGCGTACACTCACATAGAGAAGCCAGTTCCCAGTCACACTTAGATTCCCATGATTTTGATAGTAGTTCCAATACTGAACTACTGTGACTAAGATGAGATCCTGGTACCTAATGCACACTGCACCAGTGTTTGGAAGCCTGCTTTTGGTTTTGGTGTGGCTTTTACTGTTTGACCCTCTTCTTTGCCTTTCCCTGATGCCCTAGACAGACTGGTGCATAGCATGAAGTGTAGCAAGCCTTTGCCAATGGCCCTAAGTAGGCCAAGCAAGTCAACTCTGCTCTACCAAGATCCCTGACAAACCCCTCAGGAGAAGGCGCATGGGACACCCTTCTATGGTACTGTTCCATGGAACAGGTTGCACAGAGAAGTTGTGGATGCCTTATCCCTGGAAGTCTTTGAGGTCAGATTGGATGGGGCCCTGAGTGACTTGGTCCAGTGGGCAGGAACCCTACTCTTGTAGGAGGGGTCAGAACTAGATGATCTTTAAGGTCCCTTCCAACCCAAGGAATTCTAGGATTCGATAACCCTGTGCTTGTGGGGCTCAGGCACAGAAGATGGATTTCCAGAAGTGCTCAGCACTGAGAGCCAGGGCCAGATATTCAAACAAGTTCAGTTGCTTGCAAATTTTCTTTTGCAACTAAAAAAAAAAAAAAAAAGTCTGACTAGGACCACAATGGGAACTACACGTCAAGGGCTTTACAGAGAATTGCCCACTTAGTGCCTCAGCAATAGGTGGGCTCATCTGAAAATTCAGCTCCAGATGTGGGGCTGAATACTTGAAAATTTAACCCGGATCTCCTTTGAAAATCTGGTTCTGTGTGAGAACATCTGTCACTGAAATGGTAATCAGACTATTATCCATGTACAATTTTACCATTTACATATTTTAATGACTCTTGACTCTTTCAAGCAACTTTGAGAACCGATTTTCTTCAAGTGCAAGGGATACATTTTCAAAGGCAAACCCAGCTCAAATGTTAAAGTTTGTAAAATCTGTCCCCTGGGCCACTGCAAACCGACCGGGTGCTGCTACCTGGGGCCCCCTCTTCTCTTGTGGATGGGGATGGTGGAAGCGGGAGGGAGCATGAGGAATGTCTCTGGCACTGACCAGTGAGGAAGCTCCCAGGCTCCTGAGCTCTCAGCCAGCTGACTGTCTACCCTGTAGGGACCAGGGGCCGGGCTGCTGCAAGACCCTGCAGGGGTCATCCCTGAGTTCTGCAGGCTCCCTCGTGGGAAGGTGCTGATGGCTGCTTGTGCCAGGGAGGAGGCCGTCTAACACTCCAGTGACTGCATGGGCGTGGAGGAGATTAGCCTTACTCTCCAGGTTTTTGTGAATCCCTCCCCATGTGCATCATCTGGCAGAATATCAGACAATGAAGAGAATAAACTAATTCCTGGAAACTCCTCCCTGTACATTTTCTCTGAATGGGGCTTTATATGGCCAGGGCAGGCTGAGCCTTGTTCTGGTGATAAAGGAGGGAAACCACCACAGTGTTTTCCTGAGACACTGACTGCAAGCAAGAGGCAGGATTGTCTTTGCTGTTGTATTCTGCAAACTGCTGACAAGTACAAAGGCATTTTGCTGCATGAGAAGGATTTACATACATGTTTATTTGCATAGCTGACATCTCCTTTGTTTGCACAAAACAAAATTTTCATATTCAAGTCCCTCATTAAACGGACACCTTTATCCAAAAGTGGCATGCAAATTGTAGCATAGCAGGGGTTGAAGATCTACCACATAACTTTTATTATTTAACAGATCAGACATGGAGATCCAGAGGCCAGATCTCAGAGGCCAGTTTGTGCTTGCTGAGCTGACAGTTCAGAAAGAGAGTATTTTTATTCATAAAGAGTAAAGAATATTATACCTGGAAGTAAATGAAATATAAAGTTTAAGCAGTCTAATGCCATTTTTACAGTCACTTTTAACCACACTTCAGATGAAATAATAGGCCTTGCCTTGCTTAGCTATAAAATAAAAACCAAATAGGAACATATGCCAATTGTATAAGCTTCCTATTACCCTACTTAGTCGCTGTATTAATACTCCTTTAAGTGTGCCATTTTATTCATTTTATTGCTTCTTTCACAGTTTATGGTCAAATAAACACCAGAATTCACATAAACCTTAGTTTATCTCATGCATTTATATACATTTACCTGCATTTGACCTTGACCTGACAATCAGGTGCACAAATCTTCATCTCAGCACTCGTACGAAGCTTTGTTGCCTCCCGTGGTGTGCTATGCCAACACATCAGCATCTCCTCATGTAAATCCCCATCTTTCCAATTTAGAGACAAGGGTGCTGTGTGGGACAGTGTCAAATGCTTTGCACAAGTCCAGGCAGATAACAATAATCACTCTTCACTTCTCCACCAGTGCTGTAGCTCCATTGTAGTGGACCACCAAATTTGTCAGACATGATTTGCCTTTGATGAAGCCACGTTTGCTGTCACCAATGACCTCCTTATTTTCCATGTGATTTTTCGAGTTTCATGATTTTGCCAGGAACAAAGGTGAGTCCGGCCAGCCTGTAGTCCTGCAGACTTTCCTTTTTTTCCCTTTTTAAAAATGGGAGTTTATATGTCCCCTTTTTCAGTCAGTGGGGACTTCACTGGATTGCCACATCTTCTCAGCCTTGATGGACAGTGGCTTTTGCCATCAGCAGCTCAGGCGGTGTGGCTGGAGCTCTTGCAGGTAAAGACTGAGACAGGAACATCGTGGAGTACGTCAGCCTTCTCCACGTCCTAAGTAACCTGGTCACCTGTTTCCTTCCAGATGGGGCTTACATTTTCCTCAGTCTTTCTTTTGTCACCAGGGTCACTTGGGCACTTGGGAATGTGGCAGATGGCAAAGCACCTGACATCAACATTATGTCACAGCACCAATCTCCTCCATCGCTTTAGCCTAAAACGTGTTTACTCCTGTGCACCACAGCTTATTTAATACTGACTTCTGAACATGCTAGAACTTACAATAAACAGGTTTATCAGTGTGATTATTAAGCTCCCAGGTGAAGATTAAAAAAAAAGGTAAAAATAACAGTATACTTGTGTGGTATGATGAAAGAAAATGGAAGATGATAACTGAAACACAGCTCTATATAGGGAGAATGCAAAAAGCATTTATAGACTGTCTTCAAAATGCTTCAATAGTGAGCATCTCATTGATATCAAGCTATCACAGGTACAAATATCTTAAAGATGACATTCAGATTTGTACTGAATCACTGCTACTAACCAGTGATGTCTATCATTAGCAAACAAACCAGCCCTGATACTAGACACAAAATCAGCAAATGGCTACTTTAGAAACAAAAGTCTGCCAGGTACACTGCCTGCAAAATATCAGGACCTGTCCTTTTTTCCTTGGAGTGGGAGAGACCTAGGACTCACATTTTGTTTTGGTGTGACATGACCTACCGCTCTGCTTGCCACTTCCACCTGAGCAACGTTCACTGTGTGGTTTGAATAGTGCAACTTGCTCAGTTATGCTGACAGCATGTCAGAGAATATTGGAAAAAACTGATGCCTTTTGATAACATTTTATAGAGAGGCCTGGCCAACACAGACACTGAGGGTGAAGCAGTATTTTGAAGTTAATGAGACAGCACAATAGAAAAGAGTTACAGTTCAATTGCGTTTTACAGGAGGAAACACAGCATTTGCTGGGTGGTTTGAAGGTCCCCTAGGGCCCAGCTAATACAAGATTTGCACAAATTATAACATTTGTACAAACTTCAACCCTTATTTACTGATGAGGAGTTCATACTTCAAAAAATAAATCAGCACAAAGCTGAAGCCATTAAGAAAGATGACAGCATGCCAATGCTTTTAAAGTAATGCCAGTTAGCTTAGAGATTTTGGGCTGAAAACCTGGTGAAGTAAACACGTGAGGCAGGCCTTACATTTAACTGAAATCTTGGAATTTCTTTCTGCATGTGTGGATGTAGCTGTAACAGATGCAGTAAAATCAGAGAGAAGAATGAGGCATAAAAATTATGGGACCAGCAAGTGCTAGAGGCAGGACTCCAAGCTGGGAGACAAACATTGATGAAAAGAAAAATATCCATACTTTTTCTGGATGCAAATTTAGAGACAATTAAGATAGAAGGTGAAGTAACAAAATCTATGAAACTACTTTTTGAGAAAAAGAATGAGCCAGAAGTGAGTACACTCAAGAGGATGAGAAAAGAAAGGGAAGATAGAGATGATACTTGAGTTGATTGAAAACTTTTCAGTCAGCCATTAAAAAATAAAAAACAACCATAAGAAATAAAGTATTTTTCTAATTATGTTATATATTACCCTGTGCACATTTTCCTAGAAAATTTTATTTTAATAACTCTTCCTTAATTAAGAACATGCTCTGTCTTCTCCCAGCCAAAACGAAAAACATTTTTTAGGAGCTAATTATTCCTTTGAGGTGGAGTGAAAAGGAATAGGGAAAGTCTGTAAGGAGCATGGCATGATAGAAAATACCTTTGCTGAAGTTCTTTTTCTTACATTCTTAATGGTCCCTGGTAAAAACAAAAACCATCAAAAAACCCCATGAAATCAGAAGCTATCTTGCAATTTTTAGCTGTTTTGGGACTGAAGCAAATATATTAAGCAAAAAAATTAATTATTGAAACTCTTCAAAGACAGGATTTTTTATGAGTCAATCACACAGGCGAAGGCAGACATGCTTCTACAGTAACGTGTTTTCTGTGCTGCACACATGTGCCTTTGCATACAGCACACAGAGTGGGTGTGAACCCTTTTATACCCAGTTTTCATAGGTCTAAGTACACAGACTAGAGGAAAAAAAAGAGGAGGATCAGACTCAAGTGCTACCCACATTTGTTGTTCTCATTTAGGTCAGTAAGGCAATCCCGATGCACATTGCCTACTGCTAAAGCCGTGTAATGGCAAAGTGATTTCTGACTGGTGATGGAGAACACCACAACAACTCATTTATCTGCTCTGCACACGAGTGGGAACCAAAGCATTGCTATCTGAGGCCATAAAGGGTTCTCAGACTTCAGCAAATTTGGCACTTGGTGATGGTGCTTCAGTGGCTCTTGCTACTCAACAGCTGCACGAATAGCCCGAATGCAAACACGCTACCTAATCAGATATCTGTGTACTCAGAGATATCACAGCCTACAAATATATGCTTTGATAAAGGAGAGTTCATGGTCCGGATATTCATTCTTATAGAAATGGATTACATAAAGCTGAAAATGAGGAAATAAGCACGTGACCGTGCAGCGTGTCAGCAAATTGCTGCAAACAAATGTGGCCTTGAATATACAAAGATGTGCGGACATGCATTTCTTCCATAACAAGTTTCTGTCCATGCTTTAAAAGAGGAACAGACCAAAGAAGGAAAGAGAAAGATCTTCAGAGACACACAAACAGCTTTTTACACCGCCAAAATATTTGTACTGATGTAGAAGCACGTCAGAAATGATGGGGCCATATATATTCTGGAGGGAAAACCCAAAGAATAAAAAAAGTGCTTCATAGGAATGAATCAAAATTTTACTGGAGATCTGGTACTGAGAGCCACAGAACAATTTCTGCTGTTTTATCAAACTCTGTTTATGACACTTTCTGGTAAATTAGTGGCAAGTCTGTCTTTATTAATCTTTTGCTATCTTCAGCTGAAATTTAAACAAAAATGGAGGCCTATATTATACTTCTTTCCCAACAAATAGATGATTACACTAGCAGAAATGCACAATCTCAGCACCTACTTTTGAATAACAAAATAAGCATCATGAATTTCCCTCCATCCTTAGATATCAATATTATTCACATCAGATTATTCAAGTGTCTCCTACAGATAAGCAGATTTAGAGTATTAAAAATGTGGAAGTTAAATGCAAACATAAACAAAGAGAATGCCTGCCAAGCACTCATTTCAAAGGTGAATTTTCTAAGAAGTGGGGATCATGGGCATTTTATTGATACTCAAGAAGCACAGAGATTCTAAGAGGAATAGAGAAGATACTTAGAACATGCAACACTGCAGCTGAAATCAGGATTTGGGCATTTTGGTGGTTTCTGAATAACATGTCCACAATACTGTCAGCCTTTACCCAAATACCGCGTGTCAGAAAATGACCACTGACAAAGTAACTTGAAAGAACCGTTTCTCCAGCACCAGCCTGTAATGGGTGGCTGAAACAGTCTGGGGTAAATGGATGGCTCCCCACTGCTCCAGTTTCCTCTTCTTTTAACATACAGAAATCTGGGTGGCTATTTCTTTCCCAGACTGGCGTATTTGACAACATAAAATAAGCATGAACAATATTTTTTTTCCTTTCACACATTCAAAAAAATCCTTTCCCAGCTCATTGTAACTCATATTTCTTCTCTCTTGAATAGCAGTCAGCTGAAGAGACCAAGACAGTATACTTTTTTTCCTTGTTTCTGCCTGGCTTTTCTTTGGACCCAGTAAATCCATCTAATCCTCTTTGGCTTTTTTATCTGGGCTTCTGACTCCAAGACAATTTGCCTCAGGGCCCCAGAGGAGGTTTTTTCCACATTGCACGACCCTTTTCTTGCTCTCTTTTGCAACCAACAGCACTGTGATTTCAGGGGAGTGATGCCAGTTCAGAGCCTCACCCCACCCGGCACGTGCTGTCTGTGAGCCACCTCCAACCTGGAGCCATCCCCAGGACCATCGGATGGCAGAAGCTGCCAGCAGGAAAGCCACTGAGCATCCTGGATGACGTGGTAGCTCTGGTCCCAGGGATTTGGCCGGCACACGTCCATCCTCTTGCCCTGCTGGGTGCAGCTCTGCTGTCTCCCAGGGAGAACGCTGCAAAGCAGCTCAGAGACAGTTCGGGGCCGGGGTGGTGCCTTGGCCGGTCTTTCCAAGGCTGCTGACAGAGGAGCTACTCCAAGGACCCAATTGGAATCTCGTGTCTGGAGATGCACCTGCACTATGGATGCAGTTCATGGCGGGGCACCACGGTCCCCTTGAAACGGATAAAAGCAGGACAGGCCGAGGTCCTGTCCTGCTTTTCTGCTTGATTTGGCTGCTGCTTCTTAAGTCCTTGGTGCCAGTGAAGAAAAAGTCCTCTGATTCTACTGCTGGTACTCTTATGGCTATTGTATTTTAGGCCACTTTTATCTTTTGAAATGGGGGGTTAAATATTGACTGGAAGATTGAAAGAATTTTATTTACATTTAATTCCCAAATGTTACAATTTTAGAAGTTAGTACCCTGAGGATAAATTAGGTGATTGCAAGCTTTGTTGACATGGATGCAGGTTGATCTAGTCAGCCTATGACACTAGATGAGTTGTAATGAAAAGAAAAAAAAATCAATGTTAAATAGGTTCTACACTTGTCTAAATATTTATTTTCATAAAGTATTTGTAATACTACTGGGAAATTTTTAGATGTGGGAGATTAAATATACTGGAGGCTTACAAACTCTGTTAAAGCACAAATTAAGGGCTTGATCCTGGAAGACTTAGTCTTGCTGGCTTCAGTGGGGATTCTTTCTATGAATAAGAAGTTCATGAGAGCAAGCAATGAGTTTTAAAACACCATTGAGAAAATACAGTCACCTTTGCTAATCCTGTTGCACAGGAACAATAGCACCATAATTGTACAGAGAAATTATTGTAAAACAATCAATTTTTACATAAATCTGTTTTAAAACTAAACTACATGTTGTTTTGGATTTGCCCAGTGATTGTATATATATACAAATGCATAATAATGGGCCAACTGTCCATTCTATTTACATTTTTGATACTGTGCAAAGCGCTTTTCAGCTGGTTGATTTTACTAGACAGTATTATTTTGAAAGAGCTTTGTTGGATTTTGGCTTGGTGCACTGAAATATTCTTGCTGCAGATAATCTTTCCAGTGAACTTCCCTGTTCCTGCCAAACTGGCAAGTTAAGGGTGAGCCAAACTCCAGTGCCTGGTACCAAAGGAAGGCATGGAAAATCAAGCAACCTTGTCTTACCAAGCACAAGGAGCTTCACCACCATGGGTTTTCCAGGCATCAAGCAGTGCCTGATGTTAGGTAGGGGATGAGGGGAGCAGAGTGCAGAGACACACTGCAGTTGATGGAATGCTCCTGGAAAAATAACTTTCTTTATCCTGCTCCAGGTCTGCCCTCGCCTTTCCTCAGAGAGGACAAAGATTCTTTGCAGAATGGACTCTGGAGTTGTCCTCAGCTAGGATGTAAGTCTGTATTTTATTTGGTTTTGCATCATGTTTCACTTCTATGCTATTTCAAGGGCAGCTGGTCAAAAAACCTAAAAATGTTGAATCTGCATCTTTACAACACAACTCTGGTTAATTTTCCCCATTTGCAGAAAAACAGCCTTTTAATTAAAGAACTACATTGGACAGTTTGGTGCAACAGCACCCAAGTGGAGTTGCTATCAGGGCCATTTTCTGATAAGCAGAGTATGTGTTTACAAGTGCCTGCCTGAAAACATGATATAATCATGGTTTATATTTATAATTATTGCAGAAGCTGCTCTTAAGTCTGAGTCCACAGCATGCTGGTGTCCTCTGTGAGACTCTGTCCTGAAATACCTGTATTTACTCTTTCTAGGACATGGCAGTTCAATAAGGATTGGGTGCAGCAAGGCTTGTCTGTGATAAAAGAAGCTGTGGGAGCAGAAAATCCTGCATGTGGGTATGGGGGAGAGGAGATACACATCACCTACCTCAGATACACAGCATTTGCAAATACCTTCTCTTAAAAGAGAGCAGTGTGCCCTGTCATTCTAATTACAAGTCAATGGGAACTTCTTGGTTACCTTCCCTAAGGTAGGGAGAGTCTTTACGTAACACGCAGCTTCATCCTGAATCATCCTGGGGCCTTTTGATTCAAAAAGACATCTCCTCTTTTAGGCAAACTCCTCACTTGAAAACAATTAGAATATTTCTGGAAAGTAGAAGAGAGATGTTATTTTTGTGTGTTCACACATGACTAACCTCAGAGCTGATACAAAATAAACGTAATTGGGCCCAGGTAAGTTCTGAGAGTGTTATTAGTGTGCTTTTAAAGCTAAGCTAAACTCAAATCAAGCTCCATACTGCCATTAAGGCTTTAATTAATTACTTTGGAAACATACCTGGGCTTATATGCCAGAGTGGAGGTATTTGCCTATTCAAGGGTGGTGTTACAAGACTCTGGCTAATATTTTCACAGGAAGGGGGGGAGGCCAGCATCCATTTATATTTTCATTGATGGAGGTGTTGCCTACTGTCAAATGACATTTCTTGCTGATAGTTACTAGTGTATGTCTAATATCTACTAGATTGGATAATATTATTAGTTTTGAATAACTAATCAAGGTTTAACAGGTTTCTATGATTTTTTTTAAAGTTTCTATATATATTTTACTCACTTACCCTTTTCACCTGTCAGGGTCATGTTCCAAAACATGACATAAATAATTAATCATAAGTTTCTATTAATCTATTATTCATTCACTTAAGTGGGGCTATAGTGTAGCAATTTCCTTTGTTATGTTTATGGGAGGGGACCTCTCTTAGGTCTTATTGCAAATAGTCAAATATATTTGAAGGACTCCTCATAAAAAAAATTCTCAGACATGCACTAGTTCTTGGCTCTGCTGCTGGGGGGAAGGGAGTGCATGTAATAGCCAAAGTAAGCAATTCATTTCATATCCTCTTCTAAAAGGAGTAAGATTGTGTCAGCCCTTTTTGAGAAGCCCTTTTGAAATCCTTCACAATATTACACAGATGTTGTTTCCATACTTAATTCCTGTAAGCAGCAAGGGAACTTAAAGAATTAAGAAAAAGGTCTTAATATATTTTCCAGATTCTATACTATTTTTTTTCCTAAAACCCCTTCTCTGTGACAAATTCTTTGGTGGCTATTTGAATATGCAAACAAGATGTTAAATTAAGCAAATTACGTAAATGTAATTACACGAGTTCTGTAGGGTACTGTGATGGGGACATATCAGCGTGTCAAACAAAGGCCAGTTGTGGTTGCACATCGTTTCAGAGCCCTTATCTTTAGCAGTGCTTTCTCTTAGTGTGAATGTCCATCAGAGAGACAAGTGTGGTGATCCAGGCCTTTACCTGTCTGGAAAATACTTCAGCTCTTCTTGAAACAAAGGTAAAGTGACCTTTATTAGCAGTGTGCTCTGTTTTCTAAGAGAACAGTTAAATACCTCAGCTTGTTGGCACACCCAGAAATGAATTGACTTGTCTTTTGGATGGAATTCAAAAAATGACCAATGTCTGCTTCTGTCACTTTTACGCAAACCAAAGACCGGGGCAACATGCCATCCCCAAGCCCTCAGCTTTGCCCTGGGCTTGGTATGTGAACCAGTGATTTAGTGGAAATAAGTGCAGCTGCCTCCAAAGACTGAACTCAGCCCCAGTTGAAGTCACTTCTCACCGAGACTGGATTTGTACCAAGGCAGAGTTGCAGGGAAAAGAAGTGATCAATCATATTTTCAGCACGTATGTTACTTGCCTGCTTCTGGCGATTCTTCCACACTAACACAGCCCTGCTGGCAGCTGTTGAGTTGCTCTTTGTACTTTCACCCCCATAAAAATGTTATCAAGATGGAGTTTTGGCTGCAGCCTCTCACAATGCCTCCTTCAACATGTACCTCCTGGGATGTGTGAGAATAAAACCCCAAACAAGCGTTCGAAAAACCAGGAAACACTCCATTAAGGTCTCCCCGCAAACCGCAGGGCTAGGGAGAGTGGCGGCAGGACGCGTTGCTGTGCAGGTTCTCATTTTCACTCACCAGGCAGGGGCAAAAGCCATGGGTTTCAGTCTTAGATGTTTTGAGAGTAGCTTAGTGTATACAGGATCCTTTAGAAAAACCAGTGTGTGCCATTGGGCTCCTGACTGTGCAGCTGGAGCCTGGAGAGGCAGTGTGCAGACTCCAGCGTGGCCACCGACTCAGCAGCAGATGCTCCTTGTGAGAAATGCTCAGAAGCCAGGGAGAGAAGTTAATGCACTTCTTTCTTATTCCCTTTTTTTTGTTCGTTTGTTTGTTTTCTAATGAGGAAGTCATGAAAGTAAGACCTAAACATGCTGGTTTGGATATGTTTTGCATCCAGCACTAGTTAGCTCCACTAGGACAAGCTGAAACCTGAGTTTGGGGGGATAAATCCCACACTGAGATCTGTCATTTTTGTCCTTGATTCAAGCTTCCTGCAAATCTGGAGGAGAGACTACCATGACCTTTCATTTCTTTCTGCACTGCAGTTAAACTTGTGATAAAATGCATTCCACGGGATAATGTATATTGAATATCTCCAGGAAATATCATTAAAAGTGAACTCCACTGTTTAGTTACTTTGCTATTTTCCTTGCTACAAGATAAAGACAGGACTGTGGCAAACTTAACAGCTACAAAATAAGTGATGAGGCATTGTGTGCTGTGTTTCTTCTCCAGCTTATTGTCAGGGATAACAACAGGCTTTATGAGCATTTTGAGAAACACCAGCATGATGCTGCAGGAGGGAGATTTTATTTGTTGCCGAAGCAGCCAGATTGGGGATTGTGAGGAGACCCAGGGAATTTACTAGAAGTGAGGAACCAAGGCAGAAGTCAGGAAAGCTGGTGCCCAGCCTCCTGGTCAGAGCAGGGCACTGTCAAGGTTCCTGAAAATTTCACACCCCACTTCCAAAAGCCAGGCTAGCAGATAGGAGAGGACAGAAGGCAGCCACCTCCTGGTACTGTGTGAAAGGCAAATCAGGGGAGATAAAATTTCCATCCTGAGCCTGCAAAATGCTGTGATTCTGTGAAAATGTTTGGGTCTACTGCCAGCAATGCTGGAAATGCTCAGACAGGCCGGTCTTCAAGCAGAGGCAAATGAACGTGCAGATTAGCAACTGGAAGAGGAGCAAGTGCAAAAATGTTCTTCCTGGCAGACACATCCACTGTATAAACACTGACCTCCCACAGGAAGAAAATAAGAATGTGGTATGGTCTTAGATCTGTGAAAAGTGGTGCATTTTGATTCTAAGTAGTGCTTATATTTTTGAGCTCTTCACATATTTCTGCTGTTCCACAGTTGCTTGTACCCAGATGTCTGCTGATGGTTTTTGGGGAAAAACGTCAAAAATCTTTTTCTCTAGAGAGTGATCATGCTCCTACAAGGTGCTTTGCCATTGAAAAAGGAGGAGGAACAGGGCTTCGGTGCTGTTTCATGTTAAGCTTATCTTCATCCATTCAGAAATGAATATCATTGTGCCTTTCTAAACTGTGTAAATGGGAAAACATAAACACTCACTTTCAAAATTATGGAAAAAAACATATTCTGCCTTTAATACACTGAAAAGTAAACTCCTAGTGTAAGATATTGATTTCCATTTTAATGGTTTGAATCCGTAGAAAAAGCATTTAAATTCATACTTGGATTTCACTATCAGTTGCAGTCTAAAAGGAGAAACTTCACAAAGGGTCCAGCTGTGTTATTTTAGAGTAAAAGTGCAGTAAGTCACAGGAGAGTCAAGTTTGAGGGAATATAAGTAACCCTTTACCACCCTTCTTTACTGCATTAGCAGCACGTGAGTCCAGCTGGTACGGATTATTTTGCTTCTTTCTTTAAAATTTCTTGGAAAAAAAAATACTCAAAGCTTTGTTCCAATTCCAATACTGTGATGTGCAACTGGACTGAAAATTTCAAACTGTGCTGGTGTCACAGAGACTCATGTCTCTGACTGAAAGCTAATGATAATTATTCTGTTTCAGAGAGGAGAACTCTATGACCCCAAATAATTTTGGGTTTGTGCCTGTTCTTCCGTTAGACAATGCATTTCAAACCCAAGAAAAATAGTGCTGCATTACCTGAGTGTGTTTCTGGTCTGTGATTTGGTGTTACAGCTTTCTGTCTCAGCTGAGCAGCCCATGTTCTGACTGCTGCAGAGGAGACACAGTGCTGAGGGGTTGGGAAATGTTGCACAGCTCCAGCACTGCCATGGAAGCTCACAGGTCTCACTGACTTAACTGGAGTCAGAAATAGGGTATAAGTGTGAAATCCAGGAATCTGGGCCTCGGGGTATGCTGAGTTTCTCCAGTTGATGCTGTTGCTAAACTGAATAGCACATCAATGCAAATTATCCCTTGGAAAAACAGTAACCTGGAAACATGGTTTAATGAATTGATTATTTTCTTCCAGTAAATAAAAATATCCACCGATATACAACAATGAATTAATTGAAAGAAGATTTGTTTTGCACCAAAGCTGTGCTACACAAGCACAAATACAGGACAAGTCTTTTGTTCCATCACATGCTAATTATTTGCATGAAAAAAGATGAAGAGAAAGTTCACACGGGTTTTGCCGACAAGAATGTAGAAAGAAAATATTGAATTGCAGATACACAGAAAATTCTATGGATATTGTGTTACATTTTTGGAAGAAACTGACAATTTGCACATTGGAAAGGAATTAGCATAATGTCCTCATCTTAAGGAACCTGAGTGACCATGAGCCAGGCCCTCTGACTGAGAAGGTGGATTATCATTGTAACAGAGTGTGTGTTCCCTTCAATGTGGTGAAATATTATTGATGAGATGTAAGGTCAGTGCAGCTGGAACCCACTTTTCTCAACAAAGCCCATGCAAGCCACTAGGAAAGAGACAATCCAATCTATACAGCTCTTTGGTTCATAAACAGAGTCTAAAATGTGTAAAGCTGGATTTTAATAAGTGTGAGGGATCTTTATTTTCTTTCATGTGATTGCATTCATGAAAATATTTAGTCTGAAATATATATATACAGGCATATCTAATATTTCAGGAATCTTTTGGATCATCTCGCATTATCTTGGCTGTTTTCAGATGATCTGAGATTGCCAGAAATCTGTTTGGGCTTGATATGGCTTGGAAAGAAACTGACCCTTTAGTAAAGTCAGCAATTCAGACACAGACAACTTTTTTCCCCTCAGTTTTATGATTTTTCTTTGGCAGAAAATGAATTTAAAAACCATACTGAAGGTAAAGCTAAAAAGAATGGAGAAAAAGTAGATATTAAACTTGACCTCCTACCTTAAAATGGTGCAGATCTTGATTAAGTTTGACATTCTCACTTTCAGGTGATTAAAATGTTTTACAGAGTAGTGTGCTTGAGATGTGTGTACACTCATATAAAGTTAAACCATGACATGTGCATAAAAAAAGCTTGTAGAAATATTTCTATTTCTGTTAAACTTCACAAAAATTTTATGGGGGGACATGCATTTCTGCCTGCTCTGTGTTCCACATTTTTTTCCTAGTAAATACATTTATGGGTTATAAACCTACTAGTCTATACTAGGAGAGAATCCAGGCTGTTTATGGTAGAATTGCCAGGCGAATGATATGTTTTAGTTCCACTGTAAATTAGCTTGATGGAGCAGTAATTGCTTGCATCAGTTAGGAACATGGGTTTATATGTTTTATGGTATATTAAGACAGTGACTGCACTTGTGCAATGCAATATGAAATCTTCCCTCAGATGAAGCCTGCCTGGCCTTTTCTGTGCTTGCTGTTGTCTATAACTAAACCACCATTACCAAGGATTCCATGTCATCCAGGTCTCATGTGAGCAAAACTTGGCTCAAATAGCTTTCATATGTCACATATTTCATGTATCCATATTTCCTATTTACCGTTTAGCTCTGAAAGCCCTCAGAACTGGAAGCTACACGGCTTGCCAGGCGAGGAACGTCAGTGGCAGAAATCCCTTCAGCTGTAAGGAGCTGAGGGTCTTTCTGCTCATCTCAGGATTTTTCCAACCTACCACAAAATGTAGAAGCAAATCCTTTGTGCTGCTCATGCTGGCCAGCATGGCCCGTGTTGCCTCCCATGTGGTGCCTTTTGCTCTGCCAGGGGCACAACACACTGGAAACGGGTTTTCTTCTGCTCAATCCCAAAATTGTGGTATGGAGCAAAGGGAGGGGTGCTCAGAGTGCAGCTCTGGCAGCTGAAAAAAGGCTTGGTCACAGTCTAAGCAGGCTGCTGGGAGGCTGCCCCTGAGCCAGGGCATCCCTTCTGCTCTGTGCCTCTCTCGTTACTGTACCAGCTTGACTGGTATCACAACAGAAATCAGAATGCAGCTTAGCCAGTATCTCACACCATCCTGATTTCTGATTTTCTTCTATTACAAGCAAGTTCCGTATCAGGAGAACGCACGACTTTCTGATTTTTGTCTCATCTGACCACTGCTAGTGGACGTGGTTGTGAAGTTTCAGTCTTGCAGACCATATAATCTGTATCTAGAGTGGATGAGGATACCTTTTGGAATGAAATTCTAGTGCTGGCACCTATATTTCCAAATAAAAATATCATTACCCATATATATTCTCTAATACTTGCTTAGAATTTGCTGTTTCTACAAGCGTTCTTGCCAGTAAATGCAATAGCTAGAACATGCACAGTAAGCAAACACAAAGAGGGCATTGAAAGAATTGAAGAGAATATGTTTATAAACTGAAATGAATATTCATTGGAAACTTTTTTAACAGTGCTCACCAGTTCTATATTGGAATACTGTGTAAAGTTTACACTCCATATAAAGAGTTACACTGTTCCCTTGTGAAATCCATCTTCTCCACTACCTCCATATTGGATATTTGCATTTTTAGAAATACCATCTGCCAAACCCCACACAGACTGCAAGTGATTTCCTGGTTATATATTTTGGATATTCTGTGGTTAGAAAACTATGGAGCCGTATTACATGTCCTAGCCTCCAGAACATCTGTGAGACTGAAACCACACGAATGTAAGCAAGTCAGCAGGATAAAAATGATGGAGATTTTCAGTTATATTGTATAGGCACTCTTGCAAAATATTTTCAGTTTTATAAATTTATCTCTGTGTATGTGTTATTTTTTTATTTTCTTTACAAATAACTTTTAAATACTACTTTCTGCACTGGATCAAATCAGCTTCAAACCCTTCTCCTCCAAAAATCTGCACTGTCTCTTTTCCCTCTCCATCCCAGGCCCTTTTGGCATCATCCATCTAAGGAAGGCACCCAAAATTTAATAACTGGACTACTCATTATGCAAAAATTGGTTTGACTTTCATTTCTGCTTTTCTTTGCTCCACTTGCAATCAGAAAGTGAAAGGCATAATGGTGACAGAAACTCAGCTTTTGGCAGACCTGGTTTGCTATGGATGGTGATCAAGGCATACGAATACGTTAAACAGGCGCATAGGCATATAAATATATTATAAGCACAGCTTTAGTGTGAATGGGGTGAGCAGCTGAATGCTGTCTGTGGAGAGCTACTGGGATATCCACAATTCTTCCGGTCTGGTAAAACGTGAGACTAACTTCGATGCCCACTTTTCCTCCCTGAAAAATGGAGACTTTGAACCCAGTTTCAGTTCTGTTGTGGCATTGCCAGGTACTCTTAGAATCACAGAATGGTTTGGGTTGGAAGGGACCTTAAAGATCATCAACTTCCAACACCCCTGACATGGGCAGGGAGATCTTCCACTAGATCAGGTTGCCCAAGGCCCCATCCAACATGGCCTTGAATGCTTTCAGGAATGGGGCAGCCACAACTGCTCTGGGCAATCTGTGCCAGGGCCCAGAGCATGATATTCATAGTGAAGCATTTCTTACTAATATCTAATATAAACTTTGAAACCATTACTCCTTGTCCATGCCCTTGTAAAAAGTCCCTTTCCAGTTCTCTTGCAGGCCCCCTTTAGGTACTGAAAGTGCTCTCCCTGGACTTGCTCCAACCATCCCATGTTTTCCCTGTGTTGGGTGCCCAGAGCTGGGCACAGTACTCAAGGTGGGGGTCTCATGACAGTGGAACAGAGGAGGGGAATCACCACCTCTGCCCTGCTGGCCATGCTGTTTTTGACTTGCTGTTAGTGAAGCCTTGTTGTGTGTCTCCAATCTCCTCATCGTTTTCTACATGCCTTAGCATGGTTTCCAGCAGGATCTGCTCCTTTATCTTACTGGGCACTGAGATAAGGCTGACCAGTCTGTACTTCCCTGGGTCTTCCTTATTTCCTTGTTTTTTAAAATGAGGGCTATCTTTGCCCTGTTCCAGTCAGCAGGAACTTCACTGGACTGCCATAACTTCTCAAACATGATAGATCATAGCTTAGCCGCTTCTTCAGTCAGTTCCCTCAGGACCTCTGGATGCTTCTCATCAAGTCCCATGAACTTGGAACCTTCAGGGTCCTCCAACGATCTTGNTCCCATGAACTTGGAACCTTCAGGTTCCTCAAACGATCTTGAACCTGATCTTCTCCTATAGTGAGCAGTTCTTCATTCTCCCAGTGCTCTCTGGTGAATACTGAGGTAAAAATATTAGAGTATCATGTTTTTCTCCATATCCCAGGTAACCAGATATCCTGTTTCCTAGTGGAGAATGCTCACATTTCCACTGTGAAAATTTAATTCTATCAGGCTTTAGCTTTCCTAACCTGTTCCCTGGCTGCTCTGATAGCATCTTTGTATTCCACTTGGACTACCTGGCCCTGTTTGCACCCTCTGTAGGCTTACACTGTGAAAATTTAATTCTATCAGGCTTTAGCTTTCCTAACCTGTTCCCTGGCTGCTCTGATAGCATCTTTGTATTCCACTTGGACTACCTGGCCCTGTTTGCACCCTCTGTAGGCTTACTTTTTGTGTTTGAGTTTGCCCAGGATCTCTCTGTTCATCCATGCAGACCTCCTAGCCATTTTTACTCTTGGCTGGGAAGCATCACTCCTGACCTTAGAGAAGGGGACCCTTGAATATCAACCAGCTTTTTTGGCACCTTCTTTCCTCCAGAACTTTGTCCCATGGTGTTGTACCAAGCAGACCCCTGAAGAGGCCAAAGTCTGCTCT
>WAAG01010285.1:1357-18584 GCA_013390105.1 Tichodroma muraria | reverse complement strand
GTTACTCTGTACTTATTTACATGTAAAGGCAGTTTTAGAAACTTGCCCTGCTGTTCTAAAAAAATCAAGGTTTGAATCCAAACTCCAAATCTTACCTTGTTCTATAAGCAATCCCTTGTTGCTGTGGAAACTTTATTGTTTTTTGATGTACATTATCTCTATGAAATCTGAAAGCCAGTGACTTATGAAAATATTTGGAAAACTTCATTAAACTGAATATAGAGCAATTAATGGCTTTTGTTAAATTTAGATATAGCCTTGTGAATATTAATTGCTTGGACTTTCTGTTGAAGGATATGTTTTTATTCTTTCGTGCAGTAAGAATGACCTCTGGGTTACTGAGCTTTTAAAAAAAAATTAAATTAGCAGAGGGCACAAGGAATCACCAGTATTTAATTCTAAAAGACACTATTATTTGTTTAAAACAAAGTCAGTCATTTTTTAATGTGGACAGTTAAAATAAACTCTACCAACTTGAAAGCTTGTCCTGCTACAGAGTACATCTTAAATTATCTGACCTAATACAGTCTAGATAATAACTGTGTGAAATATTTTAAAATCTCACTGGTTTAAACTCTGGTTTAAGTTTTAGACTGTTTTAATAAAGCCTACTTTATTAATGAGTTTTAAGGCTCACAAAACCATGACATGTATTTATGGTAAAATTTGTCTTCTAGCGAAGAAGCTTATTGAGACAATAAGTTCTCCCAAGTCTGCAGAACCAGAAAATGTCAAAGAAAATGAGCTCAAGCCAAAACGAGCTAAGAGAAAGCTGTATTCAACTGACATTTCTTGTCCTCTGGATATCCCTGGTTCTTCAGTAAGTGATTAAGATTCCTGTTTTGCCTACTGTAATCTTTTTCTGTAATTTTAAATTAAAATTAACTGTTGGGGGAAAAAGACAAATCTGAAGGTCTAATCCAGTTGCAGAAGAGGTTTGAAAATACCAACTTGTGTATTTAGTCTACCTAACCATTCCTTTTGTTCTTTTCTTTCTGCTGTTTTACTTATATTTTTCTGTTTTCTCACCTGTCTTTCTTTGACTGCTGACTGACTGTGTTGGTAATACAGCAATCATAGAGATACCTTCACATCTGGATTCACAGATACCTTAGTTGTGGTGTGTGTAGGATTACTTTTTCTCTGCTACAGCAGTGAAGTCTTAATTTGTTTTTCCAGTAGTTGCAGTTCTTTTAAGTGTAGCATTAAGGGAGAATAGAAATAGAGACCAGTATGGCATCCACAGATTTGGAATGACATGCTTGAAACACAATAAAGGTCTGCATGTACAATTAACTTTACAGGTGAGCACCATGAGTATTTTTCAATTTCATTTACGCCCAGGTGATATTTGGGCATAATAGCATGTGGATACATCCATGCTTTTCAAAGCACAGTCTGAATAGCCTCTGGATGTGTTTTAATTTTGTGGCTCTGTCTAACAGTCTTGCAGGCCAGGGTTCGATGCATTGTTTCAGAAATCCAACTTTATGGTTTAGACAGTAACTGTAGTGCTGAGCATTTTTCTGCTCTGTTGGAAGTACATCTCGTCATTCTGTTTCATCCTTTCTTCCCTATGTTATGGTAAGCATTTGCTCATACTAAAATAGCCTATTGAATTTTCTGTAAAATTCAATGGATGTATGAATGGATGCAGCAGAACCCAAAATGCTGTCCATAGGAGGAAGAAGAAATTGGCAGAAGTCTGAGCAAAATGAGTTAAGCTTGGAAGTGAAAGACTGAATCCTAGGGAAGTCAGAGAAAGCTAGAGAAATTTAAGCTTAAAATGTTTTCTGAATACTTCCTTTATCAGAAAATGAATATTAGAGACTAGAAGTGAGAGCTGCATTCAGATAATATTTTTCTTTGGACTTCGGTATTTGTTCCAGCAAAAATGGGATTTTGTATGTTTATGGAATTTGTTGCTTATCATGATGCACTAAGTCTTTATACTGGAGAATACCCCTGACAAAAAAAGTTAATAGAATCATAGAATTGTTAAGGTTGGAAAAGATCTCCAAGACCACTGAGCCCAACTGTTAACCCAGCACCACTGGCTTAGCTCCACAAAACCATATTCCCAAGGGCCACATCCACACATATTTTGAACACTTCCAGAGAGGGTGTTTCCACCACTTCTTTGGCCAGCCTGTTCCACTGACTGACCACCCTCTCAGTGAATGGGTAAATTTCACCAGAGTGACTCAAATAAAACTCTGAAAACAGATTCTGGGAGAAACAATTCTGTTGGGCACACAGGTCTGGAAGGTGAATGACGTTTGTCTCTGAAGAAATGCTGAGTAACCATCTTTTAATACATCTTTTTCAGATCCTTGTAGGACAAAAAGAGAAAGAGAGTGATCATCTAATCATCAAGCGACGGCTGCGATCACGAACAGCGAAATAACTTTGCAAAAGTGTGTTTATATTTCTTACCTAGGACCTATTCCCATTGTATTATTCCAGCTGGTTGTATGTAGGAAGCAATAGATATTTAGTTGTGCTTCAAAGTCTGTATATAGCTGTATAGAATTGTTCTGACTCCATTAAAATTGAGAAGTTCAAAAAACCCTGTGTGTGGAACTTTTTTGTTTACTAGGAACGGTGTCTTTGGAAGTGTTCATAACTTATTCATTGTGCAGTAAGAGCTATGCCTGTGTGCAATTTTTTTTCAGGCAGCCTATCTACTTTGACTTTGAGTGGAAAGAAATGAGTACACATTGATACTTGTATATCCTTAAATTCTTCTAAAATATTCAAAAATTACTTGCCTTAACTTCAGCTTCTTTTTGGGGAATGCGTTTTTTTTTCATATGTCACTCCAGTTACAGACAAAGTAGAGGCTTCTGGAAGGAAAATATGAGGACGTTACATAGAGGCTGAGTCTTTAAATCAAGGAGGAACAGTGGCACCATTTGATCAAAGAGCTGATGAAGAGAGACTTTCTGGATTTAAAGTGAGAAAGGGAGCAGAATATTTTGGGGATGATCTTTCAGTAATAGGACAGCTTTCCGTGGATAAGCAAGTAATTGTACGTGGTTGAAACCTGTCTGGTGCTGTGAGAGAGGAAAACTAAGAGTGCTTTGCGCAAAGGCGGCCGCAGGGTCTGTGCGAGGGGGGAGCCAGCCGGGAGGGACTGCGGGCTGGGCTTTGTTCTGCGCTATTCCCCTCGCATCCCAGCTAGCCGAGCTTTGCGAAAGAAGCTTCAGAGCGGGCCTGGCAGCACTGTATTCTCTTGCCCAAGCACTCGCCCTCTGGATCTTTCTCCCAGCTCCCGCCTGCCCACGCACGCAGCGATCGGCACGGAGGCCTGGCACCAGGGCCCTTTGGTCAATATCCCTTAAACTGCTGCTCTGCCACGTGCTGTGCCTCAAAGCAACACCAGAAATGATTGCACGGGCTCTGTGCGAGGCACCAAAGGCTAATCCTCCCCTCAGTGACCTTTAACACTTTGGCTGTAGTCAGATTCAAAGGTTTCTGGCTGGCATCTTGTCCCCGGGCAATCTCCTACACGTTAATTTCTTAAAGAATACGAGCATGGAAGCAAACTGCTGTGAGTGAGTTACTTGAGAGTGTTTGGCAGGAGCCTTAGAAGCAGCTGGCAATAAAATACAGTTTTATTCTCTGAAGGGAATCACAGTTGCTGTACAAATTAGTTTTTCCTTGCTTGTAGACTTACGATATCAAGGTTTGTGTTCTGAGGAAAAAGGATTGGTTAAAAAAAAGAGAAATTATATATTTATATTTCAATACCTCATTAAGTTTAACTGCTTCGTGTTAATCAGACACTTCTGCATGCTAATGCCAATGTGGAAGTTAGTACTGATCTCGAGGGATCATAGAATCATGTTCCCAGGAGAGACAGCTACTACACAAGTACTAAACCAAGGTATTTACAGAAGTAGGTGCAGTTGAAATTAGCAGTACTGAGGGGTTTTTAACCTCTTCCAGGTATAACAGTTACAATATAACACTGAACTTTGCGAGAAACAGGTTTCAAAAGTTTGAATACTGTAAGAGGATGCATCAATGTTTTATTCCACTGTGAAAGGTGTGTGCTACATCTATCCTATATTACTTATTTTGATTTGGGTTTTAAGGATAGTGCTGANGGGGGATTTAACACTAACATGGGAGGCAAAAGTACCTAGAGAAAAAGAATCTAATCAGATAAAAGCTGTTATGTCCTTCCACTGTTAATGAGACCTGGACAAATGCTTCCAGTAGACAGCAGTGTGACTCAAGACTAGATTGCAAAATCAAACACTGTAACTTGAAGCGATCACAAGGCTATTGAAACTGACTATTCATTAATTGCACTCTGTGAATTACTTAAGCTGATTTTTCCATTCCAGAAATCTGGAAGTTATTGACTATGTGACATTGGAGGCAGGGGCATAGTAGTGAACAATCTAGAACAAGACATGCTAGCTGGGTTTCACCTGTATCTAATATTTATAAGTGATTTTATCACAGAAGAGCTCTTTTTTTTGTTTTTTGTAGCAGCATTTTTATCATGAGAACAGCCTAATTACTCGCTTCCACTGTACAACACCTCCCCTCCTCCCCAATAGTGTATTTACTTGTGCTCTGCTGCTACAAAATTGACCTTTCAAAAAGGTCAGTGTTTGGTGATTATCAGACTTGTGTGCATTTTCATAATGCACAGCCGACAGGGAAGATAAGTTCCTCCACTTAAAAGATTAATTGAACATTTAACACAGCAGTTTTATCAGTTTGACTCCCTCTGACATTTAACTGCTGCTACAATAGGGTATCATACGAAGTTATTGGCAATTTTTTGAGGCACCGTGTCGTCAGTGAGTTCCATCGAGGCTGACTGTGAGGTGTTGAGGGCAAGAGACACTATTACTACGCAAATTCATTTCAGCACGGTTCTTTTGTTAGAAGTTCCTAGCAAACAACAGTACTGGCTCCTCTCTCTCTCTCTCCAGCCCTCTGGGCTGCTGCAATGTTCTCAGCCAGAGCCAGGCTGTGGCCACTGCAAAGTAGTTGGCTGAGGAACAGATAAACTGGCTGGCTTGTCATTTCTACAAAATCTCTGAGCTCTCTATTGCCGTATTATAAGTGGAATAAAATTACCTGCATTTACTCCCAGATATATCAGCCTTTTAACGTTTAACATGATGTTACTTTTCAGGTTTTGATGAATTATTTAGACCATGATTTCACTGGAACTGTGATTTTGCATCTAAATGCAAGAAGCATTTGGAGGTCTCAGGCTTTGCTCAATACATATGAGGTCACAACTTCCTTCTCTGAATGAAATATTATCATCACAGTCCAAGTCTTTCCTTAATGGAAGGAACTTTTTATGCTTTTTTTTCCTGTGGGAAAGGAGGTGTCAGTGATTGTTGAGATGCTGCTGCACAGGTTGACATTCTCCCTTCCTCCCCCAAGAAGCTCTGGCTTTATCACCATGATGATTTGGACATGTTTTATCTTTATCTTTACTCTCTACAGAAGGAGCATGTTGCTTCTGTAATAAGGAAATTTTTGAAAAGTGGTTTTGAAGAAATCTTATGCTTTGAGCATTTCTGTGTTCTGAAATAGAGGCAATGACTGAATTCCTGAGGAAAGAGGTTTTACAGAGACACCTCTGTGCCCACAGGTATTTGAAAAAGCCATTTATTCCTCTTTTGGCAGGAAGGAATGTCACTAGCCCTGATCTGATAGCATTAAATGTGATGCTCATGTGGGTACTTGAATGTGTTCCTCTTTGGAAAAGAGCATAGCTGTGCCTGTTGAATGTCCCAGGAAATGCTTCACTTGTTAAAGTGTTTGTCTTCCCTTAACTGTGATGAGAGGTCCAGAGAAAGACTCTATCTTTTAGTCACCCATTTAAGTTTTCCTGTTCTGAAGTGTGAATCACCCAGCATTCAGATTCCAGAGCGCTGGGCTTTCTGCAGCCACCAAGAAAGAATCCAGGGCTGCTTGCTTTAGGTTGTTCAAAGAATGATTTTAGGAAGTGAAGTGAAGGCTTTGTGGAAACTCTGTGAACAAGATGCTCTGGATGTCTTTCTTTCCAAGTGGTTTATCAAGCTAAAGTAAATTATCCAAATAATAAATTTGAAAGATCCTTGTTTTCCAAACAACAATTTCAACTGTTTTTGAAAAAAAAAAATAAATCTGGAGATAGTGCTTTGAGTTTAATTTATTTCTTCTTTTTAGGTATATAATGTTCATGTGTGAAATACCACATGGTATTTATTTTCACTAGCATCTCTTGATAATATCAAGATGATCAGACAGATGCTCTCATCACTAATATTGACTGTTAAACTTGCTTATGAAAAAGCACCCAGTGAAATGCTGACTCCTGCAGACACTGCTTAGGCAAAGCTGGAACACTGATTTCCCAGCAGGAAATCATTTGGGCAGTCTCACACAGTAAGTTTTCTCTTCCTCGTAGATTAAATTTCATAAACATAGTCAGGCTCTAGTGATGCAAATAAATAATAAAAAATTAAATAGCAAGTACAGTTAGTCTCTTTGATTCTCATGACAGCTTTTGAAACAAAAAATCATGGAGTTGAATTTCCCTTAAGGAGTAACTCCTGTTTACTAATGCAATAAACATAACTGATGAAAGAAATATCAGTTATACAGATATTACCAAAATACGAAGTTCTTCATAACTTAAATGTTTCAGTCTTGTGGGAGGTAGAAAGCTGTGTTCCAGTAAAAGATAAGCAACCTATACTTCATGCTGTAAATTCATTACTTATGTAAAGCTGTATTTTACAAAATCTTATCATTTGTGATTTACAGGAGTTAAATATCCTGCTTGATTCAAGCACATTTATAATATTTAATGCCCAAAGATGTTGAAATTTCATTTTTAGTTACAAGGAAAGTTTCAAAAACGTGAGTAAAATGACCTTTCTCGCCTCCTCCTTGCTTAGCATTGTAGCTACTAGCGAAAGCCTAAATTAAAGCAGCTACGGCGTGGTCAGCACCTGAAGTTTTGCCAGGTGAACCTTTGGATCGGGAGATCACAGGGCTGATTCTGGAGCACCAGAGGGGCCGGTGCCCGTTCAGCCAGGCTGCGGCTGCCCTGCTGAGCTTGTGCCTGTGAGCGGTTCCCGCTGTCTGCTCCGAGTGGGAGCAGCGCCCCGCACCCCTGAGCCTGGCTGACCTGGAGAACGACGCGGCTGAGCTGAGCTGAGCCTCCCCTCTGTCCGGTAGAGCTGTCCTGTGCCTTCAGGTGCAGGTGCCTGGGCTAATGTTTCCTGACTGGTACCTGAAATTGCTGCAGAGGCTGACTAGCCCCATGCTGAGGTTCTGCTCTTTTAGACGCCTATAAACTGCTGAGGTTGTGCCATCTTGAGAGCAAACTAGTCTCAGTGGACATCTTCTCTACCCTTCCTTCTTTTCCTCTCTTGCTCATTTTCTAATATGTCACAGCATTTGAAATAGAGGCAGTGTTATTCTGCTGTTTATCTGTTCTCTTGTAAAGATTTATGTTCTTTATCAGTATTTTGGTTTTACAGTTCAATAAAGTATCATGTACAGTAAAACAGCACTTGAGGGTCCATTTTGCTACAGTTGAAATGGGCGGGATATTCTCAGTTCCCTTTTGATATAACATTATTTCACTTCACTCCTTTTCTCCCAGCCTACGTACAGGATCCAAATATCAATCTTGGTTTAGTTTTTAACTTTACTGAGAGAGATCCCATTGCTAAAGCATAATAACACCTCTCACGGTTTTTCTTAACATCTAGTATTTGAGATTTTGAAGATTCTGTTAGTTAACAAAATTATCTTATTGTTTAATTCAAAAACTGGGTTCCATACCCACTGAGCCCTTAAAAAATATTTTTTAATGTCAACACACAAATGACTGAAAGCTTATTAATATACTACCAGATGCACAGCACTGAATTGAATTAAAAGTGTAGGCAGAGAACTTTAAAACTACATTTTTCTTTTTCTTTTGACATATTTTTCTCTTGGTTGCTGTCAGTTTGGTTTGTTGTTTGGTTTTGTTGTTGTTTTTTTTTTTTTTAATTAACTGAAGGCACAGGAAGTACTAAAACTAACTACAAATGGTTGGGAACAGGTCATGATAGATGCAGTGTTGGGCAACCCAATAAAACTACATTCAGAACTGAGATTCTGCAGACCACCAGTTATGACAGGACCACAGAATAGATAGGTTGGAAAAGACCACGATGGACCATCCATTGTGTCCAACCTCCCTGCTCAAGCAGGTTCATTCCAGAGTACATGGCACAGGGTTGTGTCCAGGTGGTTCCTGAATATCTCCAGTAAGGGAGACTCCACACCCTTTCTGGCAATCTGTTCTAGAGCATGGTAATGTGCACAGTAAAAAAGTTTTTTTCCTGTTCAGGTGGAACAGCCAGTGCATCAGTTTCTGCTGTTGCCTCTTGTTCTGTGTTACTTGGATATTCTAGGTACTTGGATATCAGCCAAGCACCCTGGGTTGGCAGAGAATACTGATATGAGAATGTAGCAATTGTAAAACTTTAGATAATGGAATCATTCTTTCCTACCTCACAACTTTGCTTTCCACTGCTGCCATTCACATACACATACACTATGGACTAAAGCAGAAGGAGATGACTACAACATTGTGTTGGGAACATACGTCCCTTTTTGTTAAAAAATCTATCCCAGCCTGGAAATTGATTTAATTTGTAAATCAAATTGAAACAATTTGCCTGTGTGGTAAATAAAATGTCTGTTTTAGCTGCTATATTTTTCCAGCTGTCCTGACTGACTTCTCACAGCGTGCCAAAATCTGTCCTTCAGTGCAATTTAATGTGATTGGTTTGACTTCCATGGACATTTGCCTGCAAGTAGAATTTATCCCTGTGGTTTCATGAGGGACTGTGGTAAGAAGAAAATACTTTGGGAGACACAGCCTATGAGTTCTGAATGAAACATGTGGCTTGGAGTATGCCAAAATAACAAAAAGTTATGGTTTCATGGATGCTGATCACAAAAAGGTTCCTGAAGTACTGAATTTCTTGCTGGTGTTATCAGAGATTCATTGACAGGCAAGTGCTGACAAAGTGATTTTATTTAAACAGGGAGCTGGAGAAGCTGTTGGCAGCTGCTATGAAGAGCAGAGCCTCAAGCGAGCAGGAGCATAAGGCTTAGACTACCTCAGGTATTCTAAATAGTTTTTCATTGATGGATGCTTAGTCTCTGCAATGCTTCTTTGTAGAACTCCAAACAATGAAGGGATGAAAACCAAACAAATTAAGCAAAACTGCCATATTTCTAGACTTCTGCCCTTAGTGAACACCACAAACCTTTGACAAAAAGCAGTTCTGTAAGTCTGTCTCCACAATTTAGCATCAACCTTCTCTTGCATACAGTTATGGTGTCAGCACCTTTAGGACCAGAGAAACCTCACAGAGCTGCATCAGTAGCCAGTGGGAACAAAAACCAGCATGGCAGAAATCTGAATTCCCACTTCTCCCCAGTTTGACCTGTATTTTGTCAAAAACATTCCCCGAAAGCTGTGAATTTATCTGTGAAGCTAGGAAAGATAAGAATGTGAAGCTATGAATCTGAGATGGTTTTTATCTAAGTTGCCTATCAGCAAAAAGGCTTTCTAGAGTCAGTGATGTAATTTTCCTGTAATAGAGATTAGCATGTCTGCAGGGTGTTGTCTCTGATAGAGGGGTACGACAAAAGCACAAAAGAATAGCACATCTCTGGAAAGGATAAAGCTAATTCTTAATTTCGACAGTAGCTGCAGTCAACTTTTATGGGAAACAATCCTCAGAAAATGCCCTACATTGCATATCTCTGTGAGATTTATTTTTCCCTTTTAAACGACACAAACTTCAGAAAGCATCCAAGCATAAACATTTCACATTTGTTTTGATCTTACTGACTTCAAATGCCTTTCATGTACTTCCTTTAAATTTTGACTGTTTCAGTAAGCTTTATAACAGAAAATTAAGGGGAAATAGGGTAGATTACCTTCTTGAAAATTTAAGGAAAGGATTACTGAGTGGAGTCAAAATGTCTTGAATAAAGGGGAAAAAGAAGAAAAGCTATAGGAATAAGAGACTGGAATAGGGTTGGATCAGATGGGTTTTTCAAAATCAGGTCTCTCTGCTACATCCATAATAGTAGCCCAATTTGGTATCAAAGCCCCTCAGAACTGGAGTCCAGACCCTTCTGGAAATCTAGTCTAAGAACTCTTCACCCTCAGGTTTCCCTGCCCTCTGGATCTCTTTGCTGTAATATCAGCTCATTATTCCTTCTTCTGTCCTCACAGGATATAACACCTTTATAACTATTTCAATGCATTTAAAGATCATCTTTTGTGTTCTGTGATGTTCAGGCTTCTCCAGTAAGTCACATTTTCTAGACGTCTGCTCATTCCCTGTGCTCTCCTTTTGTTATCCCCAATGTATGGGGTGTTCTCCTGGTCTCCACCCTGCCCCAGCTCCACCTGCCTCACCAGCTGCTGACTGGCTCTAGCTGGAGGCTGATTTGGAGGTGGCTGCCAGCAGTTTCTTCCCAGGGCACTGTAATCCCTGACATGCTGGGCTAGAAAGGGTGAGTAGGGTCAGGGTCTTTGGCTCTGAGGCAATGTCTTGCCCCGTGGTGCAACAGGGGCACTGACCAAACCTGGAGGATGTGAGAAGAACTGGCCATCTCACAGGGGACTGGGGTAGGCTTGAATGTCATTTTGGCTCTGTGTAGCTTCTTGCTTTAGTGGAGTTTTAAAATCTCAGGGGAAGTTTAAATCTGTTTTCTCTAGAGGCAAATATTTGCTATATGCAGCGAGATTTATGTGCTTGTAAGGAAAAAGCTAACAAAGTAATTTTCATCTGCTTTTAACTATGAGACTTCAGGGTCTCCAGGGATAAATAACAGTAAATAAAATACATAAATGATCATAAAAATTCTCTCTATCAGGAGATGGATTTTTACTTTGTGTAAACTGGAGCATAATTTTGCTCTGTAGAGAGAATATAAAGAATTGTTGCAAGATGTACTCCACCTGTAGTTTTCCCAGGTTGGCACATAAAACTTAAGGTAAATTTTTTCATCAGAAAAAAAGATCAACTGCCAAAAAATGCTGCCATCAGAGTCCTCTAGGACAGAGCAAGGTTATTCTATTAATTATAGCTCCAGTCACTTGTCTTACTAATGTCAGTCTTTATCCATGATATTCCACTTCAATGAACAGCTGAAGACAAGTGATGGAGCAGCATTACAAGCTTCTTGTTTCTGCTTTCAAACACAGAACACAAAATGAGCTAACTGTGGATGTTTCTCCACAGAATGTTTCTCCACAGGATGTTTCTCTGGAGCAGCTGCAGTGTGCTCCTCCAGAGCAAATCCTGGTTTGTCCCTGAGGTTCAAGAGGTCTCATCTCATGGGCTGCTGTGGGCACTGCTGCAGGAGCGGAGGTTCTGCTGATTTAGGGAGTAGGCTCAGGGCCCACAGGTGATTTGAGAACACAGGGGCACAACAGCGGGTGCAGGGATGGATGGATGGATGGATGGATGGATGGATGGATGGATGGATGGACGGACAGACGGCAGGCATATCTTCTAGTGTCTGGTAGTAATGTGCTCTGCTTTTTGAACTAAGGCTGGGGTTTTACAGAAACCACCGTAGTCAGAGGCATATCCAGCCAAAATCATCCAGTCTGTTGTGGGAACAAATGTTGTGAAATGGAAAGAGGATGAAAAACCCAGAGGTGAGGAGGAATGTGGGGATCACCCTGTACCACTCGCGCTTTCAGTGAAAACTAACATGCCCCTCTAGTGTTACCAGACTTTTCTTAGCATGGTGTAGCAAACACAGTGGGAAGAATATTGCCCGGAAAAGCTATTATAAGGCTGTCCCATTATGCCTGCCCTTTCACATGTTGCTTAGCTTAACTTAAATTCCTGTGTTTATTTTTCTGTCTGTATGTCTCTATCTAGATATCTGAATTGATTCACACTAGAATTTCAGTATCAGTTTCACATAAAAAGGGCAATAACATTTTTCACTCTTGATTTCTTGGTGGTAGATGGCTAGTTGTGCCCTTGGCGCCTCAGGTGTTATGGGAAGAGTTGGAGCTATGGAAAACAGTAAACTGCCTGAAGCTAGAGTTAATCCTAACAGGATGTTAAAGTGGTTCTCAGTGCAGAAATGGTTAATAAATTAATGTTTCTGAAGAATTAATGTGCTTCTGGCATACTTGTAACTGTAATAGTCTTTTGCAGGTGGAGGTACACAACAACAGGCATACTTACAATCTTCAGGTAAACACTGATATATTGATAAGTTTATAGAAACACTGTAAACATAGGAATGTAACTATGAAACAATGAGAACTGTAGATTTGTGGTAAATGATAACTCTAGCTTCAGGCAGTTTATTGTGTGAGTACAGCGTTTGTACTGCCCTTCATAACTCTGTTTTGGGGAGAAGTCTCACTGAATTTTTGAACCTGTGGTTTACTCAGTCCCTGCAGCATACTGAAATCTCAGAATTCATACAGTTTAAGCTTCTGCCCCTCTCAGCCTCCCTATGGAGATAATCTGAAGTTCTGTGAAAAAACAGCAAGCAGTCAGCAGCTGATAGTCTCTCAGTATTTATCAGTGCTGAAGGCACATTCTTGTCTCTAGGGTAAGTGAGAACTGCTAATCTCCTAGTGTTTAGCAAACTCTTCTGGGGCTCCCAGACAAATTAGTTTCTGTGCAGCCCATCATTGGTCCCTTCATAGATTTACACTGGCCATAAATCAAGAGCTTTCTCTTGTGTTTACTTCACCACAGCTATGCAAAAAAGAGGGGGAAATTGCACTAAGTTCTGCAATGAAAATCCTTTCCTTCAAATGTAGTTTCTGCTCTAGATGAAGTGTCTACAAAGCAAGGAAACTCTTGATGACACTGCCTGATAACTCTGGGCCGAGAGGTTGCTTTCTTACAGTGTTTGGGGAGGGGATAGATACCCCTTTTTCCTCCTGGTTACAGGCTTTGCTTCTCCTGGATCGCACCAGGCGCTAGCTGGGAAAGGACAGTTGCAGTGCCTTGCTGTGGCCTGGCTCAGAGGTTACTCCAAGGACTGTCCCCTCTCCCTCATCGGACACTGATGGTTGCTGGGTTACTCGGGCTGAGGACTTGAAAGGCAAATGCCAGTGCCTGCGGAACAGTGCTCCTGCAGGTCACAGCTGTCTCTAATGTGCACCTTGGTCACTTCCCTTGACTCTGCACTAGAAACTACCCCACAAAAGCTCATACGGCTCTACCTCCATCTCAGGCCATTTGACCTCCCTTTCGGCAGCTTGTTTTAAGAGACACAAAATTTTGGTGCAAAGCCCTAGACTGTTGAAGGATTGGCAGCTTACTTTATCTCTGACTTCACACAATTTATGTATTCCCTTATAATCTGATGTGTGCTGAGATGTGCACCTTGGTAAATATTTTTCTCTTAGAAAACTTAAAAAAAACACAGGACAAAATCTACTTTGGGTCAAAAATAGATAAGAAGGGTGGTGTAGTTTAGCATCATCTGTTGGTTTTGATAGTATTTGTATTTCATTAATTGTATTTAATTAAAACACCTAGGAAAAAACCTCACATCAGGCTGTCTTTGAAAAATCTAGGAGCTTCCCAAATTTCAGCTAAACTTTCTCCTTCACTCAGTTCAGTATCCTGATTTCCATTAAACAGCGCAACAAAGGATACTTGGAAAATGTGTATATGTCCAAAGGAGTTAATCTGAAGCAATTTCTGGATAAGATTTATTGGAATTTTCTCTAAAATCAGATTTTATTGAATTCCTTTCTACTTTTCAGGATGTTTCAGTATTAAAAAAAGCAAACCCAGCCAAGAAAATAAAATGCATGTGCGCATGCATTGGGGAAAGAAAGACTTTTAAACTCCAAATTCAATTATGGTAGCCAAATCTTCACTCTGTCTGATTTGTTAGCATAATTTTAAGGCTGTTCTCAGTTAAACCAATTACTCATAAATCCTTTAAACAATTCAATGTCGTTGAGCACAGATCAAGCTCCCTCTCATTTAATTATAGCTACTACACTATATGCTATAATTGGATCTTCAAGGGAATTTCCCTCTAATTTATGGAGGATAGGAAAAAGCAGCCTGACCTCAAAATCAGCTGTAAATGGTTAGAAAAGGGCTGTAACTATGTGTTACAATTTCCATAAACAGTTTGAAAAGTATAGCTTCTTTCCAGACTCAAAGTTTTATGTTTTGTTTTTGTGGGTTTTTTTATCATCAAAAACTCCCATTTTATGATATTTCATTGTTTACCACTGAATTTGAGAATCCAGAAACTGGTTTGCCTTATGGCAATAATTCTGGGTACAGATGTTGGGAGTTTTGGGTTTTTGGGGGTGGAAACAACTAGATTTAAACATGCCACAGAAGTGAGGCCCCTATGGGAGTGAGAAGGTAAATGTTCATGTGATATTCCTAGTGTGGAATTCTGCGGCCTTAACATCGGAACTGTGGAGACTGTCTTGTGGGGTGTTTGGACAAAGATGATTACAAAAGCTGGTTAAATATCTTGTCATTGTAATACATATCAGTGTAAATGTGCAGGGAAAGGAAAAAGACTTATTTCATCCACTCCAAGGTGCCCTCTTGTAAAACTGTATTTTTCTTGTCAGTGTTGTCTCTACATCTGATAGGGTCTTGGTAATTTGGAAATGGGGATCAGAGAATTAAGTGAAATTTCCCTCATGTTTAACTTAAACAGGCTAAGTACAATTCAAACTAAACACAAGTGAAAGGAACAGTAGACAGATCTTTTATGAAAGTGAGTGGCTGCTTGAAGGAACAAGCAGTGCATGATTTTTTTCCATAGTGTGAGACTGGTTTTGCTGCTTCTTCTTCAAACAGTCCCTTGAGTGCTTTTGGATTTGCAGAAGACATATTCTGTTGGTTTTGTTCTGTATTTTCCACACTGACTCCTTGAGGGCTTTAGCCCATTTCAGTGTGTCTTTCTCTGAAGGACACAGAAAGTCTTGTCTGTCAGTGAGGAAAGTCTTGAAATAGCTGTTGTCCTGCTTGCTGCTTACACCTTTCTAGGCAAGGAGGGGGCATGTCTTCTTTCCCTGTCATCTTGAACAGGGCCGTGGACACAGAAGTCAGTCACATTCTGGCTCTGACCTGAACACCAAGGAATCATCAACTCTTTTGTGGGAGTATGTGTAATGTAAACCAATTAGCATTACACTTCTTATCACTATAACCCATCAAAGATGGGGAAATGTGGCAATTTACAGAAGCATTTGGCACCTTCTATCAGACATCATCTGATACACAATTGTCAAGCAGATTCTCCAAGCAGAGGAAACATCAACCCTTAATTCAGTCTCTGATTAGCCTAGTAGCTGCTGTTTACAGCTCAGAGACAGTCACCCAAAATGTGTCTCACCAGGGTTTGGTACCAGAGCACATTGTTGAGGCAGGAGAAGCTGCCCAGGTTTATTTATGGAGCAGCATCGTGTCTCTGCTGTAGCTGGAGCTCCAGCACTGGGTTTCCATGCTCAGTCTCTCTGTGCCAAAGGCTAACCTCCCCTGAGGCAGCCTCATCTCACCATGCTTGTGTAAACCTTGCTGACCAGGGTGGGTAACTTCCGATTAGTGTGTTAGGCACAGATATTAAATTCTATCCTTGTGGATTGGGTAGTTTTTCCTTTGCCATGAAGCCAAAATCATCGCTGGGTAAAAAGTCCTTTATTAAAGTGCTTGTAGGACTCGCAGTATGATTTCAGCCTAAGTGATGTTTCAAAAGGTAGCAGCACTCAGCTGCTGAGTATTTCAGTGAGGAAATTTATACATGCCTCTCATTCATGGATTTTACAACATCCTAATACACCCATGTGCTTTATATGAGAGTACATTCTGATAAAGAGGCTTTCTCTTATGGACTGTAAACACAGCTAGGGATGCTGTTCAGTAATGTTTCTCAAAGGCCTCCCAGCAATTTCTAAGAATCCAGGGACTTCATTGTGTTACTTCACAAAAACTAAATCAAATCATCCAACCAACCAACCAACCAAAAATTGCTCTTACACTGTAAGAGCAAAACCTAGGAGAAATGGTGCATGGACTGGCAGATGCACAGAAGCAGTATTTCCAATGAAGCTGTAAAGACCAGTGCTGGAACAACCCTGCCTTTTATTTAAAAAATATGACAAAGGTATATGAAATCTTTTACAGTTTTATGTTGTTAAGTTATGTTGAGAGGTGAATCAGAGCTAAGCTGAGACCATTCAGCTGAGATGTGTGTTAAATGCAGTCAAATGCAAAGTTCAGCATCTTGCAGAAATACTAGATGGTCATGCTTACAGAAGGGAGGAATGCTTTTGGAATATGGTGTTTCTGAGTACCTTTGCAGGGTTGCAGATCAGACACCACTATGTGGTTTTTAATGACAGGTTCAGGACCTGTGTTTAGGAGTGCAGAGATCAAGGCAACTCAAATGGGAAAACAGGCATCACTTTCTAGACTTAGAAGGCTTAAGTGTTTCTAGCACATCTCCAGGAACAGGTAAACTCACTACTTGGTGTGCTCAGACCTTTCTAAAAAAAGATGTTTCAAAAAAAAAAAAAAACAACAAAAAACAAAAACCAAGCAGCTAAGAGGGTTCAATCAAATACTCTGACCTCTTCTAAACAATTTCAAAGAAATCTGGACTGTGAAGGTGTGAGTGAATCTTCTTATGAACCCTTCTGGCCTCAGTTCCCTTCAAACCTGAAGCAGGGAAATGGCAAAGACTGGCAGTAGCTGTGTTCCTGTCACCTGCTATGTCACCACAGGATGATGTTTCACATGCTCCATAAGATGAAGTAAAAGCCCACAGAAGATATTCTGTGATGTGAAAATGTTTAGAAACAATCCTACTCAGCAATCCCTTAGTGGAGTAATACAGACTAGAGGAATTCACAGCTCAGCTTGAAAGGGAGCCTCATCAACACCCAGAAAAGTGCAGTTTAAATTATCTCCAGAGTGACCATGCCCAGACGTGGTGCCTACCTAAAATACAGCATATTTAAAGATTTAGTGTGACATTGGAGGTTTTCTATTTACATGTTTGACTACAGAAAACCATATAAGGTTAAAAAGATCCCTTTCACTTCATGTATTTCTAGGGGGAAATGTAAGAGCTGGGTTCTACTACTACTTGTTGACTCTCAGCAGAGTTATTTACTGTGGTAAATTGATTCAAGGTGTGA
>WAAG01010277.1:6174-35150 GCA_013390105.1 Tichodroma muraria | reverse complement strand
AGGTACCGGCCTACGTGGAGACCCAAAAGAGAGTCTCTGAATATAGACAGCATCTTCAGTAAAGACAAGAGGAAACATTGTGGCTACACTCAGCTTAGCCCTTTCTCTGAAGAAGCAGGTAAGAGTTTGAGAAGATTTATTTCAGAATGTGTGGGAAGTGAAATTTTGAACACGGAATTCAGGTCACTGGTGAGATGACTGTGAAGGCTAAATCCTGTGTGGGTATTCATATTGCATGTATCGTAATTCTGTTTGATTTCTGCGTGCTATGTTTCCTGTCTAAGGAAAAATTAAGGGAAACAATAACCATTTACTGTGCTTGAACGGGCACAAGCTATATTGCTAAGTGTCTGAAGTTCGTCCTTTGGAGTGAGCTTTTGTATTGGTCTGGTTTTTCCTCTGGCTCATCATGGTATTTTCACTTGATGGCTCAGAGAATGGTGCAGAAAGTACCTTGTGTATCAGTGCAGAGTTCTTGTGAAGATAAGAGTCTGGGAGACAGTGATGATTTATCTGGGAAGATTTTACAGCTATGCAGCTTGTACATGGAGACTTTGCTGGTTTTGGCAGTTGAAAAGAATTGGGAAGCATAAAGGAATATGTAAAGGGAAGGTCAAGTGGAAGAGAACACACCTCCAGGGAAGGAAGGGAAGCAAACAAGAATTAAGTGGAGAGATCATGAAATGTATAAGGGAGAATTGAAACCCCCCCAAGTTTTCCTGTCATCTGTGCAAGCCACAACAAATCGTAAATGGCAAAATAAACAGTGTAAAAAATGAGAGCATCTGAAGTAGATATGACACAGTATTGGAAATGCAGTTGGATATACTGTAAAATTATCTTGCACAAATAAAAATTATTAAGGGGAAGAAAGGATTTTCATTCCAGACTTAATTGTTACCTCAGGGGGAATGTGATAAGTTATACTAAAGGGGAAAGATTCAAAGATAAATTTGTGAACAGGTTATTGCTTAAAACTGCTATGAACGCTGTGAAAGTATTGCTTTTTTCTTGCCTAATATTGTACGTTTTACACAAAATTAAGGATTGTGCTTCCGATTTAAGCATAGTTGAGAAGCTAATGTATATAAATGTTTTGCTGGTATTGGAGCTTAGGTCTTTTACCAAGCTGTACTGTTTATCTTGGCAGGTAAAGAACTTACTGAGAATGAGGTGAAGGAACACACTGTTCACGAAACAAGGTCAAGCCAGTCAAATGTCAGGTACAAGCGTGGTGTGCTGGGCCAGGGCCCCCAGCACCATATGGTGGATCAACATCCTCATCTAATACAGAGGATGGAGTCTGGCTATGAAAGCAGTGAGCGCAACAGCAACAGCCCTGTTAGTCTGGACATGCCCTTGTCTGAAAGCTCAAGCACCCACAGGTAGATTTCAACAAAGTTCATGTTTGGAATGATTGAAATCTTCATTTCTTTTTTATAGTTACATAATGGTGTAGAACATTTTGCAAAACAGTGGTCCTAGTTTTAAATACAGCTTTATTGGGACAGAGAAGAAATACTAGGGAAATGGGAGCCTATTCTTCTCAGTGTATTGGTAATTTACTGCTAGTGAAAAGAGAAGAAAACAGGGCTCGAATGAGTGTGAAATATGGTCTAAAGTGATGCACCTCAAATAGTTGTACCCTTAGTCTGTGATTTAAAAGCTTGTAGTTTGAGTAGCTCATAGTCCTTTTTGTTTCAATTAAACCATTGATTCAAACACCTTGTACAAAATGAGAAATCAATAGCCTTGTATAGAAATCTTTTTCAGACATACTTTTAATATTTGTATGTAGAAATAAATAGACAGCACAATGTGTTTCTTTTCTTGGCAGAGGAAGCTTCAGGTAACCACAAACTGGCACTGTTTATGGCCAGAATATGTAAGAATCTGTTCTGAACTACTCCTGGACCACAGTTTTAGTATGAATTGCATAATCTTATGGAGGAGAATAGAAATACTGTCCTCCTTGTTAACTTTCTCTTCCCCTGTTTCTCCCAAGATCTTCTTATGGTAGACTTCTTTTAAAATTAAATTAAAATGCAAGTATATGTTTGTGTGGATACAAAAAAGGTAGATACAGTTTCTCCTGGAGAGATTAGTCAAATGGTGAACTATAATTACTCTCTTCTTGGAGGGATGTTCACATGAAGCGAGCAGGTGGAATTGTTCCCGCTTGGCGTAACATCCCAAAGTCTCACAGTAGCAGCATCTTGGAAGTGGAGTCAGCCTCATCAATTGGGAGCTGGACAAACAGCCCACACACCATGGGAAAGGGTAAGATATACTTTTTAGGGGTGGTTATGCAAGGTAAATTGTATCAGGGTTGTTCTTTACTTTCTGGATGTTTGTGTTCACAGGGAAATTATAAGGAAGGGGAAAAGCAACTTTGAGGAACGTAACAGTTTTACAAGAAGTAATTATAAGATTTACAAAAGGGGATTGCAAAAAACTTCGTTGGAATATTCCTTTGCTCATATTGCTCTGGCATGTCTTTTGTGTATTGACTTAACTGATAAAAAAAAGCTATTTTTCATGTTCTTTCTTATAACTCAATATTCTGCCATCAGTCAAAAATACCCTCCCCAAGCATAACTCATAACTTAGTAGAGTCCTGAAAACAAGCTTGTAATTCTATACAAAATTCAAAACTGTCAGAACTGTGAATGTTTTTTTACAAGCTCTTTGGGCTGAGTCTAATATAAGCTTTTCTGCTTATATAACATTCTAAGCAAGTACTTGATTCCAAAGAGGGAAGGGAAAGGCAGCAGGGGAGACACTTTCTGAATACCAGTAATAGTTAAACTGAGAATGAGAACTGATGGATTTCTGTTGTATAGGATATTGAGGTGCTTTATTTTCCTCCCATTTTCATCCACTTTATGCAGTTAGATAAAAAACATCTCTCTTGGAATCCATTTAATTTCCACAAGCTAGTGATCTGGCTAATTTGACATAGCATTATTTACAAGTTATAAATACAGTAAGAAGCCTCAAGATTTCATCATCATCTTAGGGTTATTTCTTCCAATGATTCTCCATATGCTGTTTTTTGTGAGTCAGTGAATCCATGGGCTGTGCTGCAGGGGAGCTTGAAGCACTACTGTATCGGGGGGGTTCATAAGGAAAATTTAACAAAACAAAATTTATGTTCTACAATGCTGTGGTCTCAAACTGTTATTACCTAATGTTAATTTTATTCTCCAATAATATTTCCTTGTTTTCTGAGGGATACTTCAAGAGATGTAACTATCAAAAACGTTTGAATGGTTGGTTGGTTTGTTTGTTTTGAAGGTGGAGACGTCTTTGTTCCTTTAAAGAGTGAGCTGGATGAATTGCAAGAGGAGGTGGCAAGGAGAGCACATGAGCAAGAACTACGCAGAAAAAGAGAAAAGGAAATGGAGGCAGCAATGGGTTTTAATCCCCGTCCCAGCAGGTTCATGGATCTAGATGAACTGCAGAATCAGGGTAACCTTTGAATGTAGTATATTTTGCAAGATGGTAGTGCTGAAGTTTTTTGAACCTTCGAATGTAATTTCTGGTTTTAATTTTGTGTGTGTATCTCTTGCCACATCCACCCCCCATTACAGTTTTGTACCTTCAGGTAGTGAGTTACTGTCCATTTCAAACCTGTAGAAAGTTAAAAAAACTGTTTGGTATTTTAACCAAATTTCTTAAATGAGAAAACAAAGTAATGTAGAGATAGTAATATATCTGCATTTTCCATTTTTTCAGTGATATACACTGTTAGTAGTATTGATACCTAGATTTAGCTGTAAGCCTTTAACCAGCATCTTGGAATGAGCAGGGCTGTTTGTACCTTTCAGGCACCTCAGCTCCACCTGCAGCAGAGGTGGTTCATATAAACCATTGTTCTGTTTCTGCTTGATTTTGCAGCTCTAAGCAATTCTGCTTACTCCTGCCCTTGTGTTTTCCAGTCTTCCTCCCTGTCTGGCTGTGCACCCACAGCACAGGTGCGGGGACAAGTACTCTGACTGGATCTGATTGAAAATCTGAACTGGATTTAGGTTTCCTATCTTTTCTAGGGAAGAAGAATTTAAAAAAAAAAAGATTAAAAACCAAATACTAAGTTTGATTGTCTTTTCTATGACTCCTCATCTTTCTGGCAGGAGATGGCAGCAAGACAGGTTTAATTGGAAGGATGCAGCTGGAGCAGAGGGAACATGGCAGGATTCCCATGTAATACCTTTGTTTTAGCCCTGAATCTCCATCAGCCAGTAAGAGGATTCAGGAGAAAGGTGGGGATAAAGTGCACTGACACAGGCAAGAGTGAACCTTGAAACCTGCTGGAACACTTAACTGGGGGTTCTTGGAGGGTGAGCAGAGACAAGAAGGGTGAACACCTGTGCTCTGGTCCAACAAATGTATGTATGGTCAGGGCAGTCCTACTGTGGTCTTCTGTGTTGCCAGGCCTCCTGGCAATCCCCATGCTGCATCCTCCAACCTGATGTAGAAAAGAGTTGAGGCTGATGGTTTGCTGCTCAAGGAGAGGAAGGAGAGGGGCAACCCACAGCAGTGCCAGTTCTGGGCACAGTCCCAACTGTGCTCTGCAACCTACAGCCATGTCAGCTGCTCAGCAGGCAGAATGACACTGTGCCAATGGCAACTGAACAATATGATCTCCATGAGAATGTTGGACTGGGAATGTTTGTATAATTTTTGCTGACCATCATTTACCCTTTATAGTCCTACTATGGCCTGCTGGTAACCAGGTGAAAAATTCTGATGTACCAGAGTTGATGAAGATATTTTTCTATTAGTATAGTGTTTACTTTTGTAACATAAATGCCACTGATTTAAAAATTGAAAAGTGAAACTCTATTGCTGAGCATGTTGTCTTCTCTGCTTCTCCTGCATGAAAGAAAATAGCATATTCTCCAGTAGCATATTCTTCCCTCTTTTTGATCTATGCTATTAGGTGATGGAAGCAGTGATTGCTTAGCTTTTCTTTGTTAAAAAGAAAGTAAACTGGACTAATGCTTAATCAAAAAATAATTTAGTAGAATGTTTGAGGAGTTCAGATGCATTGGCTTGAGATCTAGGCAGATCTTTGTTTATTCCTTTTAAGTCTTTCTCCACCCCAGTCAGAGATATAATAGCTTAACAGACTGCTGGACTGCCTGGAAGGCTTGCTTGTATGCAGAACTCCAGAATGCTTGTGACTCATTTTCCCCTCAAGTAAACTGCTGGATTCATGAAAAGAAAGCTAACTTTGGTATTCTGCCCTGCCCTTGATTATAAGCCTCAGTTGCCTTGATTTTAAAATTGAAGGTGCTGCTTGATTAACTTACTGCTCTAACAACTCTCGCTTCTCTCTCCAGTACTAGCTTTTAATACAGGTTCTTTGGGGTTTATGGTAAAAGAGTTTGTATTTACATGTGTGCACAACCATGTTGGGCAGCAGGTCAGGCCACAGCATGCATTATGCAGATTGAGAGAATGTAATTTATTGTTGACTGAAAAAGGTACTCATGTTCTCTACCACAATGACAGAGACATTCCATTAAAGAGGCCCACCTCTAAACAGAGTAAAAGTCAAGTTTTATTTTCTGTTTTTCCTGCCTCATTTGAATGTTTACATTTTAGTGCATAATTTGCATAATGCCTAATAGGTGACACAAATTAGTTTGGGCATTTCTTCCTCTCAGAAGTGGATGTTATGATGCCAGGACGCAGTTTCTTTTTTGTGTCCAAAATGATGTATCCTTCTCTTCTCCAACACTGTTTTCTAAATTGTTGCAAAAGGAATTCTTGACAGTTGTCCCTTTCTTCTCAGCTTCCACAACCTTGTTTTTCAAGTTGCAAAAACCTGTTGGGTTTTTGTATTTTGTATGTTACAGCAGTTAAGTGTATACACTAAACTCGTTTATAGAAGTATTTCATGTAGGCATTTATGTTCACACTCAACTCCGAGTTTTCTTCCCCAGACATGTTAGTTGTTTCAGTTTTGATGAAGAAAAGACAGATGGATTTTGTCAGGAAACTTAACATACAATGAGGAAACCCTAATCTGCTGTATTTCTTTTACTGTTACATTTTGGTTTAGATTTGGTTCTAAATTTAGTTTAATTCCTTGACAGAAGTAATTTGAACTGACTCTGTTGTATGTCTGTACCATCTTTTCTACTGATTTAAAGTGTTGAAAGTAGTAGAATAAGCCAGTACAACTCTCTCAACTTAAGAAAATTTGAGGAAAAAAATTCCGTTTCACATTGTTTTACTGTGTGGATGTCAAGCATAATCAGGGTGCTCAAGATGTACTTCTGCTTAGGGAAGGTTAGGTGGTGCAGTCTGGGATACGCACAGCCTCTGCAAGAATATGTGTGTGGAAGGATTTGGTGATCACAAATGGGACGAGGGTAAGTGAGGGTTCTGCAGTGAATGAAACCAAAATGAAGGGTGCTGCCCATTTGCAGGGAGGAGTGATGGCTTTGAGAAGTCGATGCAGGAGGCAGACTCAATCTTTGAAGAGTCGCTGAATCAGGAGCAGAAGGGGGATTGTGCTGCAGCTTTGGCTCTCTGTAACGAAGCTATATGTAAGTAACCTTAACTGCCTGAGCTACTGCGCTTTGACTGTTTACTAATACAGGGTAGAGTCTGAAACGCTGCATCACATTAAGTGGTCAGGTAGTAATATGGGGGTCCAGCTGCTTTTTAGGAGCATGCAGGTAGACAGAATTTTTCCTTTTTATAAGCATTCCCATTTGGAGGTTTTAGTCCTATTCCTCTTCATCTGTTTTTTCATGTTTGCATTCATTTTGTTCTCTCCAGTGCTAAGGTAGTAGCAGCACTGGGGTGCTGATGTGCCCTTTTTGGTGCTAACTGGTACGTTTCAGCAAGCACCTGGTAGGTGGTTCCCCTTGCCACTCAGTCCTCACAAGTTTTTTCCCATCGTTAGGCCAAATTGCAAAGGCCATTAAGCTCCCTTGTTTTTCATGGAGGGCGTAGCATAGGAAGAAAATGGTAGCCCACTCCTGAGCCTTCTGGATTAGCAGAAGTGAACTATGCTGTACTTTAACTTCCAGGAAGAAAAAAGCATTAGGACATTGAAGTGCTTAAATGCGTTGTGACCTTTGAGAATGTGTGCTATGTGATTTCATTTTATTTTTGGTGTTTTTCCATTACGACTGGCTGGCTGTCTCACCCCACGCTCCCCTCTGTCTGCGTAGAATGGCTGCAGACAGGGTGAGTAGCTCCGGTGCTGTTTGCATTTAGAAATTGGCTTTTATGGACTGCAGAATAAAGGGTGCAGCATACAGCTGTGGCGACAGCTCTATTAGTTTTCATTCCAGCAAGGAATCTCAAATCCCAGCTGGGTATTCCTACACACAAAGGGAGTCCCAGGTGTGGAGGATGCAGGAGAAGAGTATGTGACAGAATGAAGCATCATTGTAGTAGGGCTGAAAAGAGCCTGTGTGAAGGGATAAGAAATGGGGCTAAAACCAGGATATTGTTTTTATTTTATTTTGATTTAGTTTCAATTAATGTGTTTGTACACCTGGCTAAGCTGAATGTGCATTAATGGAAACAATAGCATCCTTGTCAATTCTTTTGTGGCAGTATTTGCATGGTCCATGTTTTTTGTTCCTGCTGCATCTTTTTTTCTTCTTTTTTTCTTTTTCAATTTTATTCCTTTTTTCTGTTTGTTTTCTGCTATGTTTTCTTTTGCATTTTAGCTAAACTAAGACTTGCCATGCATGATGCCAGCGCTAGCACTCACAGCAGAGCCCTAGTCGATAAGAAGCTGCAAATCAGTATCCGAAAAGCCCGGAGCCTCCAGGATCGCATGCAGCACCAACAGCCACCGCAGCCGCTGCCTCCGCCAGCCTGCCACCCACCACAGGGCGGCACCATGGCCCAGTCTACAAGGTAGTGCCAGTACCTCGCCTAGGCACGGACCTGGGCTGCATCTGTGAGCAGTGCAGTCTGGAAAGAAGTAGCAAACTATGTATATCCCCCGGAGAGTCGAAGTACTACTGTGTTACTCCTATTTTTTTCTTCTCTAGGCTAAATCCTGTTATAAAACAGTCAACTACCCAATTTTCCCCCTCCCCACCATCCTTTCTCCCAGTCTTTATAGAGTAGTCTGATGTGCACGTGTTCAAAATGTGATCTGTGACAGAGAATTGTAGCAGTCAGTGCCTGGCAGCATTGATGTCTCATGCACCAAGGGAAAAAATACAGTAGACAATCTGGCTAAAAAAAGTGGGGATACGTTAGGATGAAATGTGACTGTTTATAATTGGGAGCAGTTCCAGGACTCAATCAGTAAAAGACTGTACTACAGTCAAAATTTTGCTCTAGTTGCTTTTATGTTGGGAACATCAGCCAGTGTGTTTAGTGCCCTGTAATTTGAAAACTGTCAAGTACGCTGATCTTTTCTTTCTAGTCCACTTCTCTAGTGGTGCACTGGTACAACTCTTGAATCCAGATCCTGATCCTGTCACCTTGACTACTCCATCATTCTTCATTTTCTTTCTGTGCTTCCCAGCATCCTGTAGCCTTGCTTACCAGACCTCCTCAGTGTCTCTTCATGATTCTTTCTTCCATACTGACTTTAACTACAGCATAATTAACTCTCTGCTATAACTGATCCTTTCTTCCTACCCTCTTTAGCATGCAGCTTAATCTTTCTTCCCATGCCATTGCCTCCTAGCACTAGACCATCCCTATCCAATTTCTAGGCTATTTCTTGAACTGTTACTTTTTTTCCCTCTCCCATTTCTTACATATTATATTACCAGAAGCTTAGATAAAATCTCGAATGAGATCCTTTTTCTATTCCTTTCTGTAAAATTCCTGGTACAGCTATATACAAACCCTGTTAATTTTCACATCTGCCAGGATATAGTTCATAACGTTCTTTTCCTGCAGTACCTGAATTACATGTAATGAAAGCTGATCTTGTTGTCAATCAGGGGTCCATTATATTCTCTCTTACAGGAGCACTGCAGAGCTCAAATTAGGCATTTTGGCAGATTCTAAGAAAATGAAAGGTGCTTTCTTAACTAGTTTTGCTAATGCTAAACTCTCTCACTGCTGCTCTGTGAAAAGAGAGTTACTTTTGCAAAAAGTTATATCCAACTGAATGTTAATATTTCAGTGAAAGAAAAAGAAGCCCTATTCATAGTCAGAGTTCTGTACTCCAGCTTTGATTTAAATAACATTGCAGACAGTATGAAGTTTGCAATGCCTCACAAATAATACTCTATTGCTACATACATTAACTAGGTCTTCATGATAACTTTCATTCCATGCATCTCAAGGAGGAAACAAAGCAGTGATTTTACAGTTACCTTAAGTTTTCTGCTTGGGCTTATGTAGCCTGTCATTATCATATAGATGGTGGACTTAATACTGTTTGTTCTGTCTGTATATTAAACTACTAACTAAATGCAGAAAAATGCCAGGGACATGTATGACCCAAGAATATAACTGTCTTGCATTGGTGCTTAAAAGAATGAGGATTATTTTTTAGAAGCATGCTTAGGATACAAATTATTGCAGAATAATAGTTATGTATTTAGTTTGAACTTTATTTAACGTTTTGGGTCAATATCTCAAAAAATGAGAATATAAAGATGATACGAGAAAAATTTCAACCTGTTCTTCCATTTGTCAAGTCATTCTTCATGTAGTTGCCTGGAGAGAGACAATCTTACAGAAATACTGTCAGTTCATGTTCAAATGAATGAATCATCACTTTTCAAAAAAACATGATTACAAACATGTCCAAAGTATTTTAAAAGATATCTAAGATGTTACTGTTGAAAACAGTTATTTTATTTTATATAAATGCTATTCTTACTCTTCTTACTGTTATCTCTACTCACATACACAATGTACTGGTTGAAATGCCTCTGGTGCTGTACAAGAATATTTCATATAGAGCCTAATTGTAGCAAAATGCTCTTAAAAATATGAAATGGATTCAGTTAGATTGTTAAAGTAGGAAAACAAAGTTAGAAGCACAGGACTAACATGAATGTGTCTAGTGAATTAATGCAAAATCTTCATCAGAATACAGTGAGTAAAGTGCGAAGAATACAGAGAGTAAAGTAATGTCACCTAGTGCAAGGTCTGTACCCTAGGAATAAACGTAAGCAATGACTACTGCTAATCATTTACTCTTCTGTGTGTTTTAGTGAACAGACTGGCCCGCTCCAAGTACTGCTGAGCCAGGAGATACCACTGGAACCCAACAAAGAAGTGGAATTTGGGTCCAGGTCTTTCTTCCACCCACCTGCTTCCCGCCATGAATTGCACTCATCATTATATCCAGAGTCTTCCTCCTTGCCCCCTTCTGAAAGCAATCCATCCAACAGGATCTCTCCAAACTTCCAGTCTGCTTCTGCTGATTTTCATGACCAAGTTCCCTCTTTTCCCTATAGGCAAGGGTTGGCAGAGAGGTCTGCAAGAACTGACAGTGATGCCCACACGAGTGGGGAACTTGCTGACACGACAGCCACAGGGCTAAAAGACTATAGGGATTGCTGCAGTAGCAGCAAGTTAGAAGAGGTTCATAACATAATGCCTGTTCTCACACCTCAATACCAATCCAAGGCTAACACAGTAAACTCTGGGTCTTTGCCTACACTGTTTCCCTGCCCACATCCACCACAAGCAGCATCTCCTGAAAAGGACAGCCAGCACAGTCCTTGTTCCAAACTTGCAAGCTCTTCAGTGCGGCCCAGCATTGATCATTTAGGGGCCTGTCATGCAATGACCCCTGCAACTTCATCCCCTACACAGCAGTGCTCCTCGGATCCTTTGCAGAAAAATAAGTACTACAGAGCAAACAGCCAGGAGATTTTATTACCCTCACAGGGTGAATATGGCACAGCAGACGCTTGTAAATCTGAGGCTTTTAGTACAAAGGGACACGTTCGCTCCTTGACAGAGCAGTTTCAGAAAATGCATGCAGTCTCCCAGAGAAAAGGTTCTCGTGAAAAAGACTGGATTACTGCAGTGTGTCAGGATGAGAAGTCTCCAAAGTTAACACAAAAATCTTTCATCAACCATTCATCTTCCGGTTACAGACAGCTAATCCATCAAAACCAAGAAAACAAAAACCAGTCTTCTGAAAAATTACACTCAACTGTGGATTTTAGGGACGGGGTAGTTTCTTTGAAGGGTTTTAGTGCCCAACATGTTGCTTCTATGAGTTTTTGTTCTCACAGTGAAGAACTGTGTAGAAGAGGTGGACAGAATATAGCAGACCCTGTACCCTACGTGGAAAGGCACTGTCATGATGGAGGAATGAAAGAGGTGGATGATGGAGCTGCTAGTAGCGTGGTTGCCTCTATGCCTGTGGACCGTTGGGTGAATAATGTTACTAGGTATTACAGTTCTCAGAAGGCTAATAAGAATACTGAATGGCTTCCTGTACCTGGGAGGAGTCCACTCCTTTCTGATCAGAGAGCAGTTGGAGATGACTTGAGCAGAATCCCAGTACACCTGCATCCACAGTGGAGTCAAGACACAGAACAGGAGCTCTCAGAACTGGAATCCCTCTATCAGACTAGTCTGCAGGCATCTCAGGCCACTAGGCCTTTCTTGGGAAGACAGGACAGTGCTAGGTATCCATTTGACCAATCAGGTAAGAATGATGCAGTTGTTTTCCTTGGTTGACCTGCCTATGTACTCCAGTGTAGGTGAAGATGTGTTTTCCAGTCAATTTAGTTAAATGGGTATTAATTTGTGCACAGATGCAGAAAAATTCAGGTTGTAGACTCTGGAAGCATTCCAGCTAACTAGAGAAAGCAGTGTGATACCACTGCCTGGGGTGGCTGCAGAGTAGCTGTTGGTAATGGCAAACATCTGTTAAGAGTAACATAGAAATAATTGGTCCTGTTTTCAAGTAGGGAGCTAGCTGCTTATGTCAGGCTAATGAATTTTGTTGTTTGAAAGTTCTACATCCCCTCTGGAATTTATTAAACTGTTTCTATGCCTGATGTTAATGTTCTCTACATTGGTGAATTTTAATGGATTGTATTGTAGTTGAGAATCTGGTCTGTATCTGGTGGAGGGAAATAACTTCAAAAAGTTTATCAAGATGTGAGAGTTGAACTCATGTTTTGCTAAGGACTGCCTGCTTTAAGTTCTGGAAAGTTATTTGTAAAAGCAGCACTGAGGGTACATGAGAATCCATGAGACCTTGTGGATTAGTTGAAAGAAAATTGGACAGATTCTGTTGGTGAGGACATGCAGCTGTTGCTGGAGACATTCAATTAGAGTCTGATGACAGCAGCCTGGTTCCACTTAAGCTGATCTAATCTCCTGCCTGAGATAGGGCAACGTTGTTTCTCTGCTTCACAAGTGAAGCAAATTTCTTTATAATCTGTGTCATAGCATTAAAGCTATGAATTTTCTGGTTAAATACAAGGCAGCCTGAAATTGGATGGGTACCAAAGTGACACAGAGATAGCTGTACACATATGATATATATTGCAGTGCATACACAAGACAGGTTTTCCCCTCCCCTGTGCCCATGGAGGTGAAGCCTCCATCATTCCTGACAATGTCAGACCTGGCTGTGACCAGAGTGAGTACTGCAGTAAAGTCTTGAACAGGTTTTTGTTCAACAGCTTGAGTTTTTTCTGGAACTCTTGTCTTGCAGTCCACTCGCAGACCAGTTAAGATATCAAGATGTGGCCATTTACCATTTGTTTTCCTTCTGGTTTACTTTCAGAGTTAGGCAGGATCTGACTTCACAACTTTGCAAATACTGTCTTGCATGGGCTTGAATCAGAAGGTCTTATATGTTCCTAGTTAGCTGACTGATTTTGGAAGTTCTTTCTGGAAATCTGCTAGGATAAAGCCCAGTTGCTTTATTGGTAGCTGGAGTTTCAGAGTTCTATTGTCAAATGTCTCATTTCTTATGCTGACTTTTCTTGCCTATTTTCCCACCACATATATGATATGAATACGGATGTTCTTCTATAGTGAAGTTTGTATTTGAGATCTTCTGGTTTGCTGTAACTTTCAGTTGTTTCTTCCTAAGTTCTGCAAATTCTGTATAAAACTTAGAAGTTTGAACTAGTGTATCTGCTATGATGAACTCATAGATGGATGAAAATCACCTGAGTTAGGTCTAGGACTGCTCTTTCTTTCTTTGACCTTGGATTATCTATTCATTGTCAAATGCTGTTGAAACTGACCATATCAACTGATTTTGTCAGACCTTTGCATTCAGAATCGTGGTGAAAATGCCTCTGTTTCATTACAGAGGCTTACAGCACAGTTAAAGCCAATACTTGCTTCTCCAAATGCAATCACCTCAATGCAGAAAAGGTGTTGTTATCAGCATATCGCCTTTTTTCCTTTATAGAGGAACTCCCTGTGACCAGTTTAATTAGGCCATTGATCTGTCTGTACCATGAGAAATTTTAGGATTATAACTGGTTGATGGCGATTGCACCGAAGTGATGTAATTGTAGCAATCCTAGTTAAAAATAACACCTTTAACTTTTTAACCAGCACAACAAATGGCTGGGAAACTGTAGGTAGCATTGAATGGGAAGGAGCAGGTAAATATGTGGGGAACCTGAGGCTGACTTGTTTATCCCAAGTAACTTTAGGTAACTTCCTTCTGGTAGTGGATCTTCTGTCTTTTTGGGCCCTCTGAACAATCTCACCTCTGTATCAGGCAAGTGTTGGTGTGCAGTTAAATAATTTAAATCTTAAATAGTTGGATTAACTGCTCCCCTGAAGCCTGCAGAAGGACCAGGGAAGTAAGCATAATACCCTGATAGACCATCTCCCCTTGAAATGTTGTGTGTTAGCTGATATATTCATGTTCCAAGGATCTCTGCCTTCTTGTTCTGTGTGTACAGTCCCTCTGTCTTTGCTGGAGTCAGACCCAAAGTAGTCAGGAATGTGTCATAACGTGCAACCAGCTGTTGAATTTAATCAGCCTTTTCCTTCCCAGTCTCTGTGAACCTGAGTGTGAGGAAGCCGCCTGCTACAGCTGGCATGGGTCTGTCGAAAACCCCAACAGCGGAGATCGAGCGCAGTCTGTGTGGATCCACTGTCTCTTCTGTCTCCAAGGTGACATTTTGGTACTTGAGATGTACTAGAGGGGGAAGGGCTCACCCTGTGCAAGAAAGAATTTGTGGGATAAGTATATTGAGAAAAAGATACTGGGGTCGTTGATATTAATGTTAGAAAGAATTTTAAATGCAGTCTAGCTCAGGATTAACTCGCTGAAATATGAGTGACTCATGCTACATGAAGCTTGTATGCAGTCAAATGATCTAAATTCCGGCTTGGAGGAACACACTCCTGAAAACATTAAGATTTAGTCTCTGAACTTAGTGACATGCATTCCCTTGCATCACAAGTGATGATAACCTCTTAATTTTATCACTTGCAGGGACATAGGCTTATTTTTTTTTATTTTTTTTTTCACTGTGTCACTACATATTTTTAAAGTGGGTGATAATTTGGTATTTGCTACAGTTGGTAGTTAGTCACCTCAGAGTTGGAGAAGATCCTTTCTCATTTTTTTCCTGGGAAGAAACTATTTAAATAACTGTCAGTCACATATCACTGCCTATATATGAAGACATGAAAGTATTTTCAAGGGGAAATGACATTTCCTGTAATATCTCTGTACTTGGTAAAGGGAGCTCAGTGTGTTCCTTTATAGAACAAAAGAAAGATGGAGTAAACATTCCCTTGCTAGCGTATGATTAACAAGCTTCCAGCATTCATCAAATAATCCTCGACTTTTATGTTTATTTTTTTTTTGGTTATGAGAAGACTGTAATACCTTACTGTAAGATGACTGTCAGCTGCAGCCATGATTATCTCTCCAGGGGCAATGATGCCTGCAGCAGCAGTCAGTCCTTTAGATAAATTCATCCCACTAAAGACATTTTGTCCTGGCTTTAGATACTTACAAAAGAACATATCTCTTTTAGACAAATCAATCAGTGTATATTTACTAAGAGAAGAAAGACTATAAGGAATAATATTTTTAATCAGCAGATCCAAACAGACCCATTTACCTTAAGTTTTCAACGTACTACCTAAATGAAGGATTTCAAGAAAGAAGAAGTCATTAAATATCATTATATTTCTATTTTTCCGTTGCCTATAATTATTGTACAAAATTGATAATATGAAAAACCTTGGCTGAAATGTGTGATATTGTCTGCAGGTCACATATACCAGAGAACATAGCAGGGAACCAGAAGAGGAGGAAATATACAGTGCAGAGAATTTCCGTCGCATTGCTCGCAGTCTCAGTGGGACAGTTATCTCAAACAGAGAAGAGACCTTGGTCTCTTCTCACAGTTTTGTAAGTAGCATGATGTGCAACTTTCCATAGAGCTGTCATCTGTGTGTAGGGTTGCTGTTTTCTGTCTGTACCTAGTAGTTAACAAACAAGACAGAAGACAACTCAATAATAAGCCGTGATAAAAGCCTGTCTTTTTTGTTCTGTCTTTGGAAGAAGAATGAACTTTTATGTAAGTAGCAAAGCCATCTTCTTTAGGTGTCATTGCGGAGCAGTGGCTGCTGCAGCTGGTAGTCATGTCAGCTAACATTACTTGCCAGTATGCAGAAACAATCAGTATACACATTTTTTTCAGTTGACTTGAAGTATTTTCAAGAAAGCTTCTCATATACCTGTAATTTAAAAAAAAACCCACCAGTACCAATATGAAAGTTTCTGCTCTCTTGTGACTTCATTAAGCAAGTAGCATTTTTAGAGAGTAAAAGTAAGCATTAAAGGGGGAGGGAATTCAAGACCTGGTGCAGACAGTTACATACAGAAAATAACTAAAAGTAAGGGAACAAATCTTTCCTTTGTCCTCTCTGTTAAGTAGTCTTAGATGCAATTTAAAAGTGTCAGAAAAACAGTAACATAGTGTTTAGCAACATAGCTAGAGATAATGTCAAGTTTTGGCTTGGACTGAATTTTTTGCAAATTCTACTTAAGCTTTTATTTGAAACCAACTGTGTAAGAGATGTAGAAGAGTCTCAGTTGCAAAATCATTTATTTAGACAGGTTGATCCAATTGCACGTCTCTGCTGTGTACCGTAAACTAAGTATATGTCAACTTTGAAGAGTCTGCTCCTCAGCGTGCTTTAGTTAAGGGCTCTGACATACCTGGAACTGCTGGCAAAAGCAATTAAAAGCCTCTAGCTGTCCAAGACCTGCTCTTTCTGCTAAGGTTTCTATGCCCACAACACAAGCAGCCAATAGGATGGTTGTCTGTTAACTGTTAACTCTTCAAGTATGGCACTGCGCTCAAGTCTGTGATGGCTTGTTGCTGTGCCATTCAGCCATCCCTGCTTTTTGGGGTAGCTATCTCCTAAAAGAGGGAGATGGTACAGCACAGGTAAATACTTCAGCTGTGCCAGGTACATCTGTTCTCAGTCTGTAATCAGAGCTTTCAGTAAAGCCTGATAGAAAATAGAATCAGCAATACTCTGTTTCATGGCTTGTGTAGCATACCATTTCCAATGCTGACTGGCCTGACATTGTTTTGTGTATTCAGTTTGTCAGCCAAACCTCCAGGAGTGGTTTGTGTTTGTTTTGGCTTTTTCTTTTTGGTATGATTCCAGTCTAATGATCCTAAGTAGCCCACCACTTCAGTAAGAGCCTTACTGGATTGCTGCAATTTTTATTTGTCTGTCTTTTTCGTGTACAGATGCATGTTTTTGTTCCAGTGACTCACCCCTTTCTTCCTTGGATCAACACCACCTTTGCTTGTTTCAACCCAACTCTGTGTTTACTCATCATTTTATGTTCTGTTCTTCTCCTTTCTCATTTTATAAAAGGAAGCACCAAATACGAGGAAAATGCCAGTGGACACCAGCCACCGTTCTTCCAGCTCCACTTCCCTTCCTTTCCCCCATGATCCTCCTGTATTTCCCTTTGATCCCCAGCACAACCCAAACCAGGTGCAGCACCCACCCCATGATGTACTGATGCCCAGCATGGTGGGCAAGGCACGTAAACTGTCAGGTAATAATCACAGGACTTTTCATCCTTCTTCGTGATCAGAAATATTGCTGAAGTACAACTCCTCAGTTCTTGTCTTTCATAATGGAGTTTCACCATCTGCCTGAATTCCTTCAAACATCTGGAAGGACAAATCATGTTTCTTCTTCTCTGCCCTTCAGAATTTTTCTGTGGTTCTTTGCTAAATGTGCATAACCAAAGCAAATAACCTTTATGGAAACATTATAATGGCTTTATATAAAATCATATCGATATTTTTATGAGTGATTTTCTTTAATGTAAAAGTAGCAGTAAGACCCACCACCTTGTTGCCTTGTATGAGAGTACTTCCACAAGTTACTCATTCCCACAAATCACACATGTGCCAGTAGAAATAACTACTTCCTGCATGAGAATTATTTTCCTGTGACAGCATCAAAACCAGTTTGATCTACCAGCCTTGGAATACTTTGTTGGGCTCCTCTATGATGAAACAAGGGGCTAATAAAGAAATCTGTGACAGCAGCTGCAGTAGGATAAGGAGAGGAAATGCAGTGAGGAAAATGAATGCTGGAAAAGGTACAGCTAGCTTTTATTCAGAATTGCATGTCAGCCAGTAACTGGATGTGCTAGTGATTTCATTGTTCTTCTGTCACCTGCTGGCCACAGCTGATAGTTCAGAGAGGGTGAAACAAAAATTATATCTAAGCAAACCTTTTCTTTTAAATTTATTTCAGGAGATCAGAAGAACATCATCCAGAAACTTCTGGTTGTGCCTGACAGGGGTGAAGCTTTCCAAGGTGAAGACTACCCAGGTGTGGCACTGAGCTATGGGAGTCTCCCTTGTGTACCCAAAGGCACCCTCTCCCAGGGGCAAAAGCCTCTTGTTAATTTGCGTTTAGGAGGTGGAGCATCAAGTGTCTCTGGCCGTTTGCTGAACACAAGTTATCCTGCTGGGCAAACAGCCACGTTACCAGATAAGCGAACAATGCTCTGGGGGAAACATGCCGGCCAGCCAGGCAAGAGTTTACAGGAAGGCTTCCTCCAGCAGCCTTCACAACATCACGTGCATGAATCTCACACCATCGGTTGCAGACTACCAGCCAGCACAGACTACAGCACTTTAAGATTACCACGTGAGCCTTCTTGGGATCCCGGTGCTTCTCAAGGTTGCCCTGTGCCCCCCTCTTGTGTTAAGGCCCCGGGTCCAAGGAGAGTCGATATGCCTCCAGAAGAAGACTGGCGAGAGAGCAGCTACACCCCTCAGCCTGGCAGAAGGCGAATGCTGCCAGTGCATGTGATGGATGGGACCTTTTCTTCTGCTTCTGAGGCACACAGAAATATGCTGGCTGGAGCTGCAGCAGCTACTGGCACCATGCAAAATAATGGCTGGTGAGATCCCATCCTCTCCATGTGCCCCAGTACACCACTCTGTGGACTATGGTTGTTGCCAGAGTGTGGATTGCATGGAGACAGGAAACTCTTTCAATCAGTATCTGTGCCAGTTTTGTCTTAAAATGTAGCTATACAGTATGTGGAAACTAATTGCACTGTATTTTGTTTCTGACACTACTGAACTGCTGTCTGGATGGGGAATCTTAACTATTCTAGTCCTGGCCTCTCCTAGCAAACAAGTGCTGTAGGAATGGTAATTTGCTTACGGGTAAGTTCAGAAGTGTGCGCACGTTTTGAAGGAAGATGGCAACTAACAAAAGGACATATTTAAGGACTCTTTTTCATTAAATGTAGCTTTGGTAAATTCCTCACGAAAAGAAACCAATCCTGTTTCCTTCTCCTTCCTCTCTTGTTGTTTTTTCCTAGGGGAAAAAAACTGACTCACCTTCCAGGTTCCAGTAAATCTGCACTTGGTAGGTGGTAGTTAGTAAAGCAAGCACGATTTTTAATGTTCTGAGATCTCATACAGAGATCACAGCTGTAGTTGCTGCAGAGGAAGTGGCAGGGAGACACTGTTCATCAGTAAACCCCAATTTTCTCCACTTCTTTAAAGCAAACTAATGATGCTTCAAACAGAAAAAGACTGTTAATGCTGCACGCTTAACTACACCAATGTAAACACAGAATAAGTTTAACTATTTTAGTGTCAAGCATACTTGCTTTTGTAAGTATTTTTCAAATAAATCTATGAAAATAGTTCTGTTTACCTGTCTGCGTTTGAGCTTTCTTTTCTGTTTAGCTTTACTCTTCAGTTGTCTGGAAACTTCTGATTAATTTTCTTACACATGAACAAACATGAGTAAGTTGTTTATTTTAGTTTATTAACAAAGTTTAAGTAAGAAAGACTTAGATTGGAGGACATGCCTACTCAGGACTTGATGTGTTTCATTACTTCTCAGCACTTAAATTTTTCCTCATAATGGACAATAATTAAGTGTCCTTCGAAAAGTATTTTAAAACTGACTTCTTGTTTTAAGGAAAACTACTACATCTGTGCAGGATAGTAGTGTATGCAGATATACAGAAAAATCATTAGAAGTTACTGATGTGGTAAGAAGTGTCATTTTCATCACACTTGCCCTCCTGCTCCTGCAGATGCTTTCAGGTGTGGTGGTTACGAGGTGTTTACGAGCATGGGGGGTTCTGTTCCATGCTTGTCCTGGTACATGGTTCTCTTGGGAGCAGAGCTGGGGCTGTGGTGGTGCCAGTGCTGGTGGAAGGGCTGCCTTGCCCTGCCCCGTCCCTGCCATCATTCACGGTGCTCCTGCTCCATGACCCGAGGGGCTTTGCTCTCATTTCATGCTTGCCTTGATGGAATCCCATCAGTTGTTGCTGTTTAGCCTGAGATTGAGCCTCATTCGTTTCAGTTAGTGTGATTTGTCAGTTTATTGTTTCTAAATAATCACTATTGCTTCTGTTATTGTTGCAGTCTCCTGTTAACATTTTACATTTGGGATTATGTTGCACACTTGTTAGTATTTAACTACTCCACCAGCAGTAGTTACAGAACAAAGCACTCTGTTCTCCCACCCCTCTATTCCTAAAAAACCTTCATGACTTTTGACTTTTTTACATAATGGTTTTGCCAACTTCATAATATGAAACTTCAGTAGTACTAATTTTCTAAATATGAACAAATGGAGTTTATATTTTACTTGAAACCACTGTTTGATTCAGGTTTCCCAACAGATGCAGAATTGTTAGCCTCTTATGGCATAGCCACCTCTGTTTTCAGCTTTTTGATACCTTCAGCGATTGGTGAAAGCTGCAGTAGCCCCAGGATGGAAATGAGGACATGGATAAGTATTTGACACTTTGCTTGACTACAACTGTAAAAATTTTAGGTCGCAGACTGAGACTTAACAGTCCTGATAATCTAAAAAAAGCTGCCAAAGTAAAATACAGAGTCATCTCTTCAAGAATCAATATAAAGTATGAAACTTTGCAACTGAAGACAGCACGCACACTTAGCTTTCTTATGTCCTAGCAACCAGGAAAGAATGGAAGTATACTTACATAAAGCTCTGGAGAATAATTCTGATTGATGCAATTTATTTAAATTATCAATAGTAACCAAGTGGGGTTTTTTTTAAGAAAACTGTTGTGTTTATTCCATTACAGTTCTAGCTATCAGGTTTCAAAACTGTTGTTTAAATGTCTTTTGTATATCAGTTGCTTTCTATGAAGTTAACCAGAGGCCTGCAAAGGAAAAGCTGGGTCCATACCAAGCAGTATACTAGTATATCTGAAGAGAAACAAACTGAAGTACATTCAGCGATATATTTAGCATAGGAGAAAACATGAGATTGGAAAAACAGTGTTGCTTCAGCTTGTGCCTGCAAATTTTAGTAAGGTCAGTAAGATAATATTTACTTTGTAATTCATTTGACTAACTTGTCTTTTCAGTGATATTTATACCATACAAAAATCAATTATGTAGTAGTTTAATAGCTTGTTGAAGTTCACTGTTACCTGTAGGAAGGGTGAGGAGGGAATTCCCACAGGAATTCAGCAGCTATTTAGAATTCTTAAGAGTTAACAGTTTGTAAGCTTTGATGCAGTATAAGCTTTTCTTTGTCCCTGGCTGAAGAGTATGTTATTGGATGGAATTAAATGAAAAGAATGCCATTCACACTTAAGTTCACCTTTTTAAAATAAGTGAATGTCAGTTCTCCTAAAAATGAAATTTTTATTCCCTATATTTCTGTGATCTGTCACTGTATTTGTAATATGCATTTAGACTTAATTGTGTAGGGAGCAAAAGAACGCAATAATAAAATGAAAAGTAAAGGTGTCCTAGCAGTAACGAAATTATTTAAGTATGATCCTTCTGTGTTTGGAAAAGGAACTACCTAGCACAGTTCCTTCTCTCGAAGGCAACCAAATTTGTATCCACTGTTTATGGAAATCATATTCAGGCCTGCTGAGCAGCACATGCTCAAATGGAGCGTGCAGCACTTGAGAGTTAACCAAAATGTGCTCTGCTTTAGAGAGAAGGGGGAAGTGCCTGTTTCTTCTTAACAGAGGCTCTGCACCCACATTAAGATGGGGGCATTTGGGAAGAGGGAAGGAGCTATCTTACTCATAATTTCCCCTGATTGCTAACATTGCTGGAATGGACTTACCAATGATGGTTGGGTAGGACATAGAAAGTACAGGCAGAATTCCAGAATACTAGAATTCATGCAGGTTTTGCATCTAATGTCACGTAGGGAGAGAGGGGCAGGGCGGAGGTGTAGGGAGAAGAAAAGGAGGAAAGCGAAAGAAAGGATGGATTAGAATAGGAAGGAACAGATGGATAGGTGAAAAAGGCAGAATGAAAGGAAATGTGTGAGTAGCTTCACTCAGATGTGTCTCTTTTCAAGGAACACTCAGTAATCAGTCTAAATTTTCCTTCCTTCTTTCAGTGTATAGATTCCTGTACAGAGATGGTCCTCAGCAGCAATGAGATGCTGAAACTTTTGAGAAGGTTGACTGATGGAGAGAGTAGGCAATGTTCTTTGTAGCAATCTTTGGTTATGTTCCTACTGTGGTAAATGAAACTGTGCAGAAGCACTTACATACTGCTGCTATATGTATAAATAGACATTGGACAAACAATGTAGGTTAAGTCAGTGTTTTTGCCAGCTTGGGCAAAGATGAAAATGTGCTTGGGATTTACAAACACCTCACTAAAGTTAGATGTTCTGGAGTCTCCTTCCACTGTGCTGTCTCCTGTTCAGTGCTGTGGCTGGTAAAAAGCAAAAGTATATTTTCATCCATCTGTGCTTGCTTCTTCTAGCATTTTATCACTGCATAGTCCAGAATCTTTTCAAGTCTAGTTACATATCTGTAAGGCTTTTTTAAGGCTAATTATTTACCATTAGTATCGCTGATGGAATTACCTTTAAAGTTTGAGAGAATGCTTTAGAAAAAGCTTATTAGATCAATTATATTTGAATTCTCTTGCTGTCTGCATCATTCTTCTAGTTCGTTGAATGATTTTTTTTTTTTTTTTAATCCTTTGAAACCAAAGCAGTATAACTTTGGAGTGTTTTTAAGATTGCTTTTTCATTAATGGAAAAATACTAAGCTATACAGTCACTTGAGAGTACTGATATTTTCACTAGCATGTTTGTGGAAGCAGATGTAAATGGAGAAGTTCTACTGAAGAAACACAAACTTCCTTATTGGCATCAATAGAATTTTTTAATATTAAATCTTGAGAGAGTAAACACTGAATATACTCATGAATAAGAAGATCAAGAGTCTGTAAACTAACATTAGTTTTGTTGAAGGAGGATTATCTTAAGTTTTGGCTGGCCCAGATGATTGACTGGTTAATCACAGGCTCGAGAAGTTTTATGTGTGTATATATCACTAATCAAAATAATTTTAAATAGGAACACATGAGAGAGTGAGTATAGTAAGCTGTACTTCAGTAATAACCATAAGAATCATTTAATGTTGCTATATTTTAGCTTGATTTCTTTGCTACCCAGGCAAAATGATTTTGATGGCAGTCTAGGGTTATCTATCATTCCAGGGTTTTACTCAAAATTTATACTAGTTAATTATTATGTGACTGTCAATTCAGGGAGCTCCAGGCATAGAACTCTTGCTGCTTACCAAAAAAAAAATAAATAAAAAAAATTAAACTATTCAAGGTTGTCTTAAATTGCTAAAAGCACCTTAAAGCCATAAGCATGTTAACAGACAGTATCTCTGAAGGTTCAGACCAACTTTTGTTTAAGATCTAAAATATGTCAATCAAATGGAAGTTAATGTATTACAGTTAAGTCAGCTACAAATTTTCAGAAATCAAGTAAGTATTTTAAAGTACATTTAAGAGGAAATAACCAGTTGTTCATGCCACTATGTATTAATTGTTCCTAATAGGATGAAATAATGCATGCAGTCCCTTTTTTTTGGTAATTCAATTAGTTTCTCCAGGTAGACTTAAAAAATTTCAGTTGACATTAAACAACCATTTCAGTGCTGTCGACTGATTTTGCATAACTGCCCTTAGAGGCGTAAAAGAAGCTATTTAATGTAGCAGATGTATCAAGCCAGGTTTCTGACACCATACTCATCTGAAGAGAGACAGGAAGGTATGTGTGTCTTGACTGATGGGAGTCTTGACTGATGTGTAAGTTACTGATTTGAACACAAGGTAGTAATTCATGGGAGGAGTTCAATGGTACAGATGAGAAAATAAAATTTGGAATGACTTCTCTTGGAATGACTTCTCATGGCAGATTGGGGGGAAGCCCACATCTCTCCAGTGGTTTCAGAATTGTCTATTAGCGTACAAATTTACCGGGGCAAAATATGTAGTGGAAGAGCTTTTGAATGTTTGTGTGGGTTATTTTGATATATCCTTGAGATATCCTTTTCTGCCTTCATTTTTCATGACCTCAGGATTGCCCAGTTATGAGGTCATTTTTTGTTCAACCCTTTCTTAAACCCTATCCAATCCTAATGTAATAGTTAATTTTTATTAGTACTTCACGGTGTTTGGTCTCAGGACATTGGGAAAAGGATGCAGAGGTGAGCTGAAAGCATTGCTGCACTTTCACCATGTAGTCATGATGGCCAGATGCGTTTGTGAGAAAAGAGTGCATGAACTCTTCAACAGCTGACTTGTATCTGCTTTTTGTGGGTTTGTTGCCCTGACACTTTCTTTTAAAATTAATGGGATTTCTCTGATCTGTAGGACATTATGTTCACGGATCAACGAAGTTAAAAAAAAATAGTCAAACATACCACACTGTTTTCTATCAGTTCCTGTTACAGAGCAGTAGTAAGTTTGGGGTTTATTTGCAAGGTCCTGTATGTAGACCTGCTTACCTTGAGTACTTTGTCAGTTAAGTCTCTTGCTTGTGGAGGCGCTGAGGAAATGAGAGAACACAAAGGAGGGCAGCAAAAAGCAGAGTGAACTCAATTTTTAGAGTGAGTAGAGGTGACTATTAATAGTCTATTAATATCATTAAGGTAGTAAGATAAATGAAGAGAGGGAATTGGTTGGTCTCAGATGGTAGGAGAAAGAGCAATTGCTTAAGGCTAAGGAAGGAAAAGTTTGAACTAGATAATAAGGGCAGGGGAAGGAATGCTTTAAGCAGAAAAAGTGATGTTTTGAGGAACCTAAGGAAATGTTTGAGGTACCATCACTCTAGAGGTGTGGAATTTAAATCAGATATGTGCCTGTTAGGGTTTGATATGTAAAAGTTACCTAAAATTCTGGAGTCGGGTTGCTTTAGCCTTTTTTTTACAGTTCTGGTATGATGCAAATAATGCCTTTGGCCTTGACTAGCTTTTTTAATGTAGTCTATACTTCCTCAGCCTGTTCACAGAGTTTATCAGGCAGTGAGGAAAATATGTGCAGGAAGAGAGTGGGACAGGATACACTGTAATAGTAAAGTAGCTTGTCATTTTATACCAGCAACTACCTAATAATTTGTTTTTGTTTTTTCTCTTTTGAAGTCAGTGCAGCTTCTCAGTACTGGATGACATTGGGAACTGGAGTATTGCGGTGATAATGACTTTGTAATGCTGGAGAAAATGGCTTAAGATAATGCTTTCAGCCTTTCTGAAAAATGCCTCTGTGCTACAGAAAATAAGATTTGTTATAAAACAGCTGACGTAGGACAGCAGGGAAACCTTGTGCCCTCTTAGAAGAGATTGAAACTCAGTGCAGCAGTATGTCAATATATATTTAAAATAATATGTGCCTTGTTTTGAGGCAGTCCTACAGTTTATACGAACCTCAGTACCATTTCTGGCGTTTCAGAAAGGATAGCTTCAAACAGTCACTAGTGAGAGTCAATGAAATGGAACCACTTAAAAGTTTTGTCTTCATGTTACTCTCCTGCTCATATCACATCTTCCCCTCTCAGACCTGGTTTATCTCTGCAAGATCTGTTCTGTGCATCTTTCTCTTGGGATCTGGAATATATCTCTCTCTCCTGTGAATCAATTTCCTTCTTAGTTTTCAAAAAGTTCTTGTTGGGTAATTAGATGATTCTGGGACATTGTGCCAGTTTTTAAGGTATGTCGCTGCTGGAGTCAGAAGAGACTGTTCTGATATCTGCCCTGCTGCATGAGATGGCTATAAAATTTCACAGAATCATTTTTTTGTCCGACTTCTGTCTTTCTGCTTGAAATTCAATAAACAGCACTTGTCTGCAGTAATGATTAACTAAAATGTAGTTGCTTCTATACGTTGCAGCCCTCCATCAGGGGAGGGGTCAGAAACGTCTAGGTTTTAACATAGCACCTTTTTGTTTAAATGACTCTTGCATGCTGCTTCAGTGGGTACTGCTTTGAGATGTAGCAGAAGGAAATCAGGTATCATCTAGATCCCAAATGGTCCCATTCCCCATGGTACAGAAGAAGATGGATGGGTTTGGTTATTCCATGTGCTTCTTCTGCTGAACTGTTTCTTCATTATGAAAGCAGTTGTTCAGAAAGCAGTCCAGTGCTAGCAGCTAGGTAATGGTTTGGAATATCCCGTCAGAATAGAAATTTATCAGTCCTTTTTCCTTTTTCCTTTTTCCTTTTTCCTTTTTCCTTTTTCCTTTTTCCCTTTTCCCTTTTCCCTTTTCCCTTTTCCCTTTTCCCTTTTCCCTTTTCCTTTTTCCCTTTTCCTTTTTCCCTTTTCCTTTTTCCTTTTTCCTTTCAATGTGTGGAATGGAATGGCCACTTGGTGGCAAAGCTGAACAGGAAGTAAAACATGACATTTTTCAGATTTGTCTGGCACTTGTGGGAAACTTACAGGATTATAAAGGCACACTGCCTTCTACCTGCAAGGCTGTATTTCTGTTTGTAATTGTGTTCCTAAGTTCCTACAATCATAATGCTACTTGTGGTGCTGGTGGAAGATGTTTGATTCATTGAACACAAGATGTATCAAATCAATCATCTTACCTTCACCATGAAGTAAATTAGGACAATGTGAATGTCCCTTCCAGCCTTGGTAGCAGATTTAGAGACAATACCACATGAAAAAGCTTCAAGAGACAATGCCACATGAAAATGACAAGGTAAAGGGCTTAGGAAGAGAGGCAACTACGTATTTCTATCTAATGAAGATTTTTATATTGTCCTAATGAGAATCGCACATGCTCGGCATTTTAATGAGGTAATAAAGAATATGTCAGAAAAATGACAATAAAATGCCAAGGTAACTGTTCTAGCCAACTTCTTTTTCTATCTGTTGTAATCAATAAAAATGATAAAATAATTATTTTTAATGTTTTTAGGATTTGTAGGGATACATAATACCATTTTTCATATCTACCTGATGTATTGGGGGAGCAAACCCAGCAAGATTTCATCCATATGACCCTCTTCTTCAGGTAATGCCTGGATATAACTGTTTCAGCATGCAGAGCACTAGGTATGCTGCCTAGCAGCTGATAATGTCCCCTTCTGGCACAGCTTCATAACAATATTATGCTGTGCTTTTTTCTCAATGAGCATTCTGACTGCATCAGCCCCTTTTACTTCACACCGCAGGGAACATGGCTGCAGGCTCCTGGGAGAACAATTCAAAGAAGGTATCTCTCTTGCAGCTACACTTCGGGTGGGGTGAAGAGGAGATTCCTGGCAACACTCAGCAAGATCTCTGGCTCCCTGTGTGTTTGGAAATACATGGACAAATTAATTTCTTTATAATATGGAACTCTCTGCTACTTCATGCTGTCAGAAATTCAAACTGCATCTATTACTGGGCTTCTCTCGATTTTAAATGCAAGACTGAATTCATTCCCCCTGCTCCTTGTTTCAGCAGATCTACTTTAAGCTCATGTTAAAATCAGTGGAGCGACATTTACTTACTGTCCTTCCTGTCCTGTGCTCTCCCTGCATACTCTGAATTGATACACATCCTTGCTATTGAAGGAAATGAGCTTTTGTCCTGTTTAAAAACCAGGCCCTTTAAATTGGTCATACAATGTTAGACGTTTGCACTACATGTGGTATAAAGTAGTAATTCTTGCTGTTGGAAAGTTTATCAATTTAATCCAAAATAGTCATCCAGGGTTTTTTCCATGATATTCTGATGTATCCCAGCTCTCTTTTTGCATGCATGCACACATTTTACTTGTGGGCATAGAATTACTAGAATTCTGTTTTTCCAAAACGTTGGAGTTTTGCAAGTGTACTAATACCCCAAGAGTTTATAATTCTTATTCCCTTAGAATTTTCATTTGCTTCCTTGAATGTTTTTATGTGATATTTCATTCAAAATTTCTTGCTTGTACTCTCTTGTCTGTAAAATAAAAAAAGCAAGGTTAACCCAAGCACTTGTGTAATGTGTCAATTTCAATGTCTTTTTGCTTAAGCCAGAGCTTTTCATGCTCAGCATGGCAGATCCTCACCTCAGGTGTCATCCTTTTCTCTTGGACCTGAATAGGGCAAGAACCAAGACCTTGCTGGAAACCAGTACTTCTGAATGGCTTTTCTTTCTTAAAATCTTGGTTTATTTTATGGAATAGATTGAACAATTTGGTACACATAATGCATATGAACTTCATTGTTAGCTGGGATGCAAAGCAGCAACTCTTTTAGATAACCATATTTAATCAAATTCAGTATATATGTATATGTTTAGATGTTTGCTAGATCTGGCTGGTGTGTTGGCTGATACTTAAGTGATGCCAAATCTGAAGATTTTCAGTTGGCTGATTGTTATTTGGATTTGGTTTGCTTTGTTTGTGTGCTTTGTGGGTTTTGTTTGGTTTAAACACAACTCATTTCTGTGATCTCAAGTACAGTGCCAGTCCCACAGCCAGCCTCCACTGGTACAACTGAGATGGCAATAAATCAGAGAGAGAGCGAGGTTAACAGCTCACAAGGGACAACAGGAACTACTTAGCTTTTTTCGTCAGCCAAGTTAATTTAATATGGAGTAGTCATAATGACCAGATTACCTTAGATGTAGCAGAGCTGTACCAATCTTTTGGCCAAGACAAAGCCCTCTCTTATGCCCTACATCTGTCTGGACCTACTGCTCTGCGCACCATTCGCACGGTTTGTATAGAGCACGAGGGCTGCGATGTGCTGCCTCTGCCCAGAGCGGGCCGTGGTGCAGAGCCTCTGCCCCGTCAGCCTGCGCAGCTTTGGGGGATGTGGGGGCAGCTCCTGCCGCCGTACGCAGGGCCATCCATGCTCCGTCCACTCTCGTTCAGCTCCAGGGGACAGGCAGACACGTTTGGCTGAATTATCTGGTACTGAGAGGTTGCCCCAAGCTGTGCCCAGGTCCTCACCGAGGGGGAATTTTTCTTTCTTCCTTTCTCTCCTGCCAGGTGAGGCTCTGGGCCCCCTCTTGCCGTGCTGGCGCCCGCTGAGGGCAGGGGCGCGGCCCCTCGCTCCACACTGGTTCCCGGGAGGCAGTGAAGGCTTCGCCACCCCACAACACCGCTCCCCCCGGCTGTGCCGCCCCCGGCCCCAGGGCGGCCCCACGGAGCTCTCCATGGTGGCGGCCGGCCCTCGCCCGCGCGGGGTCGCTGGGGGCCGGGCCATCCGCCGCACCGCCCCCTCAGCCCCGGCCTGGCGCCCGCCC
>WAAG01010273.1:0-28388 GCA_013390105.1 Tichodroma muraria | reverse complement strand
GATCCTCTTCTCTCCCCAAAACACAGTCCCGTTTTCAGTCATTACTTGGGCTGCATTTTCTTCTCCAAGCTTTTGAAGCCAAAACTTTGGACTCCAGGCCACAGGTTCTCAGTCTGAAAGTCTCCAGGAAAGATTGAGAGAAAGGCTGGTATCTCATGGGAAGATGGCCTCCCAAGGAGATGACAGAGTTTTTACAGCATCTGTGAGAAATACCACACAGTCATCACTGTTTTACCACAAATGTTGTGATTACGGGCTTGGAACTGGTGAGTTATGGTAAGAGAATACTTCTTTGCCTCAACCAAAATGAAAATTACACCATTTCATCTCTCTTTGGAACAATCTTCAGGCAAGTAAGAGGGTGAGAGAAAAAGCCTGTTTCAGCTTATGGTCCAGAAACAAACAGAGTTCTTTAATGATCAAAATATCACTAACAGAACTAGTAGACAGGCACCACTTTGTTATCATTAAATAATCCATACACATGCAACTTTTTCCTCTATTTGAGTAGCAGAGAGTGATTAATCAATAAAGTGACAGGTCTCATAATGGCAGTAAAACTGTACTGTTGGATATTTCTCAAGGACCTCTCCATGCTGTTAAATAGTTATAGTGGTCTTAGAAACTTTGTTTCAGAGCAAGGATCTTGACACTTTCTTTCCAAGAGGCCATAAATGCCTTCCTGTTCTTCTGTCTCAGATGTGAGAAGACAATATAATGAGCTGGGTACTTGTACAATGCTCTTAGGCAATGCTCAGAGTGGTCCAAGCCACAAGGTTCAGAGCACTGCCATACCAGCACCACCAGGAGCTCTGATCAGCCAGCAAGTGGTTTGCCTTTGGCATTCCAGAATGTGCTGAGGTTGAAAGGGAAGACAATAATGATACAGAACAATTCTCCCATCAGCAATGGCAAAAGTAATCTTGGAGGCACCGAGTGCAATGCTTTCACCACTCTGGGGTCATTCCTGACTATGAAGTCAAAAAGAAGTGATATTTTCTGTCACACACAGAAACAGACTTTGGGTAAGGAGACTTTTTTAACAGACTCAACTAAGGTATTTTTGGTTGCTAGAATTCTCAATCTGTTGTGATAAAATTAGCTTTAAATAAATGTACAATACAAACAGTACATACTTTGCCTAAGAAAAAGCCCGCTGGCCACTTCCAGATCATGTGAACTCAGTTATTTAGCTGAGCTAAAAACATCAATTATTCCGAGCCTTATCTGACTGTAGATTTGGATCTGTTTAACAACAGCACTGCCACATATCAGAACGCATGACAACCCACAGCTCCTTACTAAAGCAAGGAAAAGTTCCAGCAAACAATGGTCGCTGCCATTTAACAACACAGTCATGAAGAAAAGAGGTAAGAGTGAAAAACCTACGCCTCTGCCTCTATCCTTCTGACCTGTCCCTGAAAAGAAAAAGCATCTCTTCCTCTTCCATCAGTCTACCCTTCCTTCCATATTACAGCAGAAAGAAACGGGTTGCCTTCAACTACCACTCCCTAATGTCCACCAACCAAAGTTATGGAAGACGATAATCTTACTTTTTTCCCCCTGCAAGGTTTTCATCAACAAGTAAAAGTTCTGTTCTTTCAACCAGTGTCACAGAACCTGGCTCTGTACTGCTTATCACCATGATCCAAGCAACAGCAAAATAGTCGTTCAAACATACCTAGAGCTCGGTGCTGGATAAAGTTCACAGCAGCTGCTTGAGTCCCAGAAAGACATCTGAGAGAAGAGCCATAAATAACGACATCACATGGAGTCTCCCATTGCACAACCCACATACATCTTTCCTGCTCAGGAATTTACGCCTCGCACCCTACGCTGTCAGTCAAGAGCATATTACAAACCGTGTTTCCAAGATGATCCAGAGGGTATTTCAGAAAGTAATACACCCCTCCTGTTAGCTGAGCCTTTTCAAAATACCTGTTCTACTCCATTACGAAAATGACAAATGTTGCTATTATCTTATCAAAATCATGGTCTTTCTCAGGACCAAGCTGTAGATCCAAGAGTGCATTTCACACATCATGGATGTCCAAAACCAGTTCCAGCAAGTCTGACAGGCTGGCAGAAACTGAAGGGGACCGCTCCTTCGCAGACTCAGGATCTAGGTTCTTCTTCAGATATGCAAATGGTGAAGTATTTTCTTGGACTACAGTTTCAGTAAATCCCAAATTTGAACAGCCCCTTTTCAAGATTAATTCATTTTACTGCTAGATTAAAATTAAACCAAATTCTCTTAAAACACCTCATTTCTAGGCATCTGCAAGGAGAGAATCACTTTTCAAAACAGTGCCTAGATATAATTTAGAAGATATACAGCTATTTTATAAAAATGATATTTTTTCCTGGAGTTTTGCCACAAATTGCCTTTGAGGGCTTGGTTCAGAAATTCCAAAGTTAGTTTATTGTTTTTCGTATTGAGAACTGATTCCTTTTAGCAATTCTGTTAATCTTGGAGTTTGAAGTTATTTTTATTAAAGTAACGCCCAGAGTTTAGATATTCCATAAAAAGATCAGGAATTATTTTTATTAAAGTAACACCCAAAGCTTAGACATTCCTTGCAAAAATAAGGCAAAGCACCTTCATTCTTAAAAAGGTTCTTAGTCTTTTCAATGCAAACACAGATTTCACAGAGACAGCACTGAGCACTCCAAAGTTTTAGCAGCCATTTTTTATCAGAGACTTGGGGAAAAAGTAATTAAGGCAGGATTTTTCTGCCTAAAAAAATCATGAGCCTTTTGCTTCTAACAGCATGCGTGTCTTTCTTCTTTCCTCTCTTCTTGCCTTCTGTCACAGAAGAGGTAGCACGAATTTCTACTCCCTGATGTCAGATTTCTCATGAGACATTTGTGCTGGCTCTGGGCTGTTCTACCAGCAGTCAGTACCTCTGGTCATCCTCCATATCTCTCCCTTAGCCAGCAGGCAGTCCCCTTGACCCAGGCAATGCCAGTTTTTGGTGGAGCTCATTAGACTACAAAAAACTGGATCATAGCCCTTAAATCTTATGCCACAACAGATGCAGAGCTGCAAAGCGAAGGACCTTACCTCCATTCTCGAGGGCTTGAGGCACTGAAACCTTCTGCTCTTCAGCGGCAGCTCTGTCTCAAGGACAAGATTGAGTGCTGCCTTTTGTTTGAGTGAGTACGTTAATAAACAACACCCAGGTTCCTCACCATGACTAAAACACAAGCTTAAGTGTTTGGAGGGGAAAGGGAACGCCTTTTGATCACTACTTCTGATCTGGAGCATAAGCAACCATGACTGAAGACTCCATTTCGTCAGCAAAGCCTCTTCCAACCGCTGTTGCTCTTTAGGCATAACAGGCCAAAGACATCATGGATTTAATAACACGTTTTCTAACAATGTGCTGCTTCCCTGTTGAAGAAGGCACGCAATGACAAATTTCAATCTCTTCAATGCAGAAATTAGGGCTGGGGCAAAATCTTTTCAATTCCTCCGAAAGAGATGTTAAGTTGCAACATCCCCACCTTTCTCCCTTCAGCATGTGTAATTTCAGCTTGCTCAATAGCAGTGGCACTCCTGAGTTCAGGAGGACTTTAAAAGGAGCGATTAAGCTCACGGAAATAAGCTAACATGAATAAACTGCCCAGGCAACAGGGAAACATTCCAGAGCCCTGTGCTGTCATCAGGCTTTTGGCCAATGCTGCTTAATCATATATGCAAAACATAAATTACAGAAAGATTCATCACTGGTTAGAATATTCTCAATTAATAATTTTTCATTGCACTGAAGAAGCTTCCCTGCAAACTGTCCTCAGATAAAAGCACTGGGCTCTTGTCCTCATCTTCCGAGCTTCCACTGGCATCAGCAGCACCCTGTGGTATAGCAAAGGCTTCCTGCATGGGTCTTCTCAATGGATCAGGCAATTTTGGAAGGAAAGTTTGAGAGCAAGTTTAGGACCACTTGAGCATCACTCTGCTGAAATTCCTAAATCCTATGGTTGGCTATAAGGCATCATGGCAGCTGCTGCAGGATACGTTCTCATCTGGGCTCAGCCTGCACATACCAGTTCACGCTCCCCGGGCATGTATCACTGGACTGAAACTCTAAATGTTCGTGGCACAGGGGAGGATATTTTCACTAGAAGGCCCTCAGAGTTTACGACGTCTTCTTTAAACACAGACATACTCATAGCTTAAATATTTAAGACCCCCTTGAGCCCTGTCACAGAATTTATACAGCTCTGTCCAAAAACCTTTGATCTTCTGTGCAGCGCTGAGTAAAAAACCTAGCCAGCCACATTTTGGGTTATGAGGAGAGAGATGACTTTTCCACCACTTAACAGAAGATTATAGCTTTCACATAAGATTATAGAGTCATGGTTGTAATGCCGTCTGAAGACTGCATTTACGAAGATCTGACATTCAGCAGCTCACATGGAGACAACAGAGTGGTCAGATTCTCAAAAACTTTGGAGTTATAATTGAGAGAAACTTATTAATGATTTTCTGCAGATTTTTTACAGATGTAAAATTTTAACTGCTTAGAAAGCCTTCCCTCACACGCTTCATGTGATCAGACAACGCTAAATCTACACATCATAGCAGCATTTTAAACAGTATTGGGTAAGCTAAAAACAGTTTCCCCTGTAGAGCATTCTCAAAAATAAATGTAACTGAGGATAACTTTGGCCCAATTTTCGTTAGGTCACAAACTTTCCTCATCCGAGACTTTCAAAATTCTGCATGAACAAAGTTCCATGAGAGTTTGAGAATCTGCTCCCGTGCATGCCTATAAGCCTGACTACTAAAAATGGATGAAAAAAAAAAAAAATTGTCGTCTCTCTACCCATCTGCCTTCGCTTTTAGAATCATGAATTAACAGGTAAAAATCAGCGCAGACATTTGAGATAAAATTTCAAAAGCTGACTACACCTTCTGTCCCAACAGATACTTGTACTGTACAGCTGAAAACATAACCCCCCCTTCAGAACAGGGTATAGTTTCACTGGGACAGAACTTCCATGGCTACACTTGCCAGGAAAACAAACCACGAATGGCTCAAGCAGCATACTTCGAACACCCTAGCACATGCAGAAGGCACGGGCCCTGGAAAACATTTTGCTTTTGGTACTTCTCCTTACAAGGTTTTTTTTCTGGACAAGTAAGTTTGAGATGCTCCTGCCACAACCCCAGGTCCATGCATACAAACGAAGCCGCACGCTGCTCCCTCCAGATTTCTAAGCCCTTCACGGTGCTTTCAGCTAAGCTGAGAGGCGAACAGTGAAATTATTATCTGCAGCCCGAAAGCCGGCTGTGCTAGGTAAGCGGCAAGGCGCGGGTTCATTCTGCCATGCTGCTCCATTGAAGCGAGCGGAGCAGCACCGGGCGGCTGCGGCGGGCAGCGGCGCCGGCGGAGATGCGCCATTGGAAAGGCTCCGTTCCCTGCCTGCCCGCCCGGGCGGGCAGGGCCGGTCGGAAGGAGGGAGGGCTCAGCCGTCCGGACAGCCACGAGCCCCCGTGCCGGGACATCGCTGCGGCGCCCGCGGCGCGAACCGGGGCACGGGACACGCGGGGAGCGCTCCCGCGGGGGACCGAGCGGAGAGCCCGCCCGGCCCNGGCAGCAGCGGCGGCAGCCGGCGCGTCCCGGAGACGGAAGTGCGGGAGGAAGTGAGGTCGCGCGAAGGGGAAACGGCGCCGTTTCCGGGGGATGGAGGGGGATGCGGTGCGGGGCTTTCCCCCGCGCCCGGGGACCCGTGCCGGGCGCGATCTCTGTGCCTCGTAAACCCCGCCGAGTGACGGGGACGCCCTGCGGAGCGGGGTCATCACAGGGGCAGTGTAACGTGGGAAGGACACGGCAGCGGCAGCCCCGGGGCTCCGCGCCCGCCCCGCTGCCCGTGGCCGCCAGCCCTCGGCCCCGCGGAGTGACCCCGCTGTTTTCCGCGGGTACACGCGAGGAGCTGTCACAGGGGCCACCCTTCGCCCGAAGGAGCCTTTTCATGGGGCAAACCCACCGAGCCTTCTGCGACTGTCAGTTCGGTCAGTTTTACAGTCCCTACAGACACTGAAGTATAGATCATTTCAATATAGTAAAATTTGGTGCTCAAAGCAAGGTTTCTTAATATCCAAATATAACCGCAGTGGTGCTCACCACTGCTCCAAGACTTAAAATATTTCCGCACAGAATAGGTGAAAATCTCTGGACATAAAGTCCCAGCACTGTGCTGGTTGTTCATCACTTGGCCAACTCAAGTTGTGTAACCTTAGGAATCAGAGCATGATACTTCTTCAAGTAGTTTTCATGATTAGATGTTTTTATTAAAGAGTAATTTCTGCAGAATCCTTTCAATTAACTGATTTTGAGATTTACCTAGAAAGAAAAAGTAACTGCAGTGTGAGTCTCTTTGGATAAGCTGTGACCTGCTTATACAAATTTTTACAGACAGACCCTTTCTTTACAGCAATCTGACTAAATTAAGCTAACCACTTTTACTATTAACATTGGAGTAGTGGCTTAAGATGTCTTCTAAACGTGTAGTTCATTGTGTACTTCTCCAAGTTTCTCCAGGAAAGGTTCACAGTACCGCAACCACAACTCCCAAATAAACAAGAGAGCAGAACTTTTCCGCACTGCCACCAGTGACACTCTGGGCTGTCAAAGCTGTTCACCTTCACCAGGCAGTACAGCCACAGCGCCTTCATTCACACTTACCGACTGTATTCAGCAAATTCAACAACTCGTGATCGAGGAACACAAGGGTTTCCAGGCAGACAGGTACTGCCTTGCTTTCTCTAGGGTGCTGTTGCTAGAGAGGCTAGGAGCTGATTTCCAAGGTGCTAGCAGAGAGAAATAATTTCAGACATTGCTAAGACTGCAATTCCCTACCCTCAGGTTCCTCTGAGCAGGTCTGCCCTGTGCTGGGTACTTTCATGCTGAATGTTCCAGTGGGCACCTGCTTTTCTCACAAGGGCTCAGAGAAAAGCTACAAAGAACAAATTTTTAGGGACAGTCCCCTTCCTTTCCCCCTTGCCTTCAGCTATGTATCAATTAAAAAGCATTGAAAATAGCTCCACATTGACTCTTAAAATCAGCACTGGATATATGTCCGGAGCTCCTACAGAACTGTGGCTTCATTCCACTGAGAGCTGTATGCTTTCAGTCTGTTTTGGTGGCTGCTGCTGCTGCTGCTGTTCATACTTCCGTGCTGAAAAAAAGAAACACCGATCAACACTGATTATACAATTTATTATGCATTATTGTTACTATTATTATCATTATATTATTACATACAAGTATATATATGTATACATACATGTATATATGCATACATATATGTTTGTATAACTATGACAGCAGTCAAGAAACAGATATAATTTGTATATCAGAATGTAATTTCAGCCACACAAGGGGAAGTTTCAGTCACCATGTGGAACTTCACCTTTAGAGTGTGGCCTTGTAAATGCTGAACAGCAGTCAGAGAAAAATGTCAGTACATCAATGGCAGAGAAGTGTGATTCCATTCAGGTCCTTTTATTAAAATAAAAATAAATAAAATTAAAGGCTACGGCTTCAGAAGTTCTATTACAGATGACCTGAACGACTCAATAGCCAGAAGGCTAATGGTCGCATTTCTCATCTCCACAATATACAAGCCACAAGCTAACAATTACATTGACTTCAAAATTAATTTGGTTGGCAAGGTAAAGGGAGATCAAAGAGTTGTGTGCTGTGCTACAAACACCATCAGCAAATGACAGCAGGCATTCCACTGTAGGAAGAACATCCAATTTTGTTCCTACAGAATGCAACAGCCTGGTGTAAGAATCTTTACATCAAGTCTTTTTATTTAAAAGGTGGTTTCAGATCACTAAGGGTTTTTTTTGCGTATTTCCTCTAGGCATGCATGTAGGGCAGATGTGAAGCAAGGTTATGTGTTTCTCTGAATTGGACCACTGGAATATCAGGGGCACGGGGCTCTTTCCTGCCTCCATCCTGACCTTCAGCATTGAGATGGGAGCAGCAACAGTTGTTGATACAGTAAAAGTCTCATTTATTTTCAATTTATGTGGTTGTCTTACTCATGATTCCACAGTCCGCTCAACTTTCACGAATCCGTCCACGTTTTGACAACATCCAGACCTTCCCAGCTCTCTCAAAGCGTAACATGGGATTCGTTTTCGCTTTTGCTTTAGGGTAATTGCACGGCCGCTCCCTCGCTCCATACTTCCTCACGCAGCAGTCCTGCGGCCCTGGCTGCTGCCGAGTCCCCGCTCACACGGTGCCACAGGACCGGGGGCGTTCCCACCGCACAAGGCTCGAGGCCACCCCTTCAGGAACGGCCCCCAGTAGCCCGCAGGCCCGGCGGAGCCCCCCCTTCCCTCTGACTTACCGATGGAGTACATCTCCAGCTGCTGTCGCAGGCGGATCTTCTTCATGCTGTCGTAGAAGTTGGGCTCGGGCGGCGTCTCGGCGGCAGGGGGCAGCGTGAAGATGCGCATGATCCTCCTCTTGTTCCTGCGAGGAGGGGGGGGCACGGCGGTGAGAGGTGTCGCCGCTCCGCGTCGGGGCCCGCGGGAGCCCCCGCCCCGCCCGGGCCTCCTCTCACCGCCGCGTGTAGACGAGGAGGGCGAGGCTGGCCAGCACCACCAGCAGGTACACGTTGGTGGCCTCGTTCCACGCCTCGTGCACCGAGTAGTCGATGCCGCCGCCGTCGCCCAGCGCCGCCGCCGCGCCGCCCGCCCCACCCGCTCCGCCAGCCNCCGCTCCGCCAGCCGCCGCCGCCGCCATGGGGAGCGCGGCCGGCAGGGGCGGCCCCGCGGCCCCGGGAAGTGACGTCAGGCCGGTGCCGGGCGCCATGGCGGGGGGGCTCGGGGGCGCCGAGGCTCGTAATTAACGCTGACAACAAACTGTGCCGGGGAGTGTTAATGCCGCTGCTTGCCAGAATGTGTGTACAGTAAAAAAATTTGATAGTCGGCACGCCGGGTTTGTGGGACGCCATCCGGCACCTGGGCTTGTGAAACTCTCAGCTAAATCATAGAATCACAGAATCAATGAGGTTGGAAAAGAGCTCTGAGACCATCGAGTCCAATCTGTGGCCGAACACCACTTCGTCAACCAGACCACGGCACCAAGTGCCACGTCCAGCCTTTCCTTAAACACGTCCAGCATTTCCTTAAACACATCCACCCCCCTAAAAAGCCCATTCCAGTGTCAAATCACCCTTTCTGTGAAGAAATTTCTCATGTCCGACCTAAACCTATGCTAGCACAACTTAAGACCATGTCCTCTTGTCCTGTCGCTTGTTACTATGGGGAAGAGGCCGACCCTCACCTGGCTACAAGTTCCTTTCAGGGGGCTGTAGAGGGAATAAGCAATGTCTCTTTCAGGTGTGTATTCACTGGCTTGTTGGCAGTAATTGGCACTCAGCTTGTTGCGCTGAGTAACAAATCCAATTTTTGTGGGCTGTCCCTGAGGCCCAGAGGTGCCTTCCCACACTTTCGTTTCCCCTCCAGCTACCAGACCCTTGGGGAGAGGGCATGCAGAGGGGACCACTTCTCTTCCTGGGACACAGGCACTGGAGACAGAACAAGTCTTTTGGTTTTGCAGTGCCAGCATCCAAGGGAAAGGCACAGATGAGCGTGGGGCCAGGAGAAGTGTGAATTCAGCAGCTCTAGAAGCCTGGCAGGCAGTGGAGTCACCTGGCTGGGCTGGTGCTTATGCAGCAACAGTGGAATTATGTGGAACGTAGTTCTGTAGTGTGTGGTGTTGAAAAAAAAGGAAGTTCAGATTGTCATGAGCTCTTGCTTTTCATATAGGAATTAAATGTGATGGTTTAAATTTGTCAAAATAGAAAGAGCGCTTTCTGAAATGTTTTGCGCCTTTTTTTTTTTTGTGCCAAAATGGGAGTTGCTGATATTCAGGGGCTGGAATAACATAGCTTAATTGATGGTCCATATGCTCCTGATCCCAAAAAGCACATTTCTAGGATTGTGCTTTGGAGACGAGCAGCTCCAGAGGGTTTCAGCTCAGAGCCTTGAAAAGTTTTCTGAACTGCTTAATGAGATGCAGGTAAATTAGGCTGCTCTAACACTCACATACACACAAACTTTTTCCCTAATGCCTGATGTGGAGTGTTTGAGCTACATGAGAGTTTAGGTGTACTTTTCACTAGGGCCTTCTGCTCCTTTCTGTCCACTTCTGCCCCAATACTTCCTTTTACCACAGCTCTCTTCAGATATTAGAACTGTTACAATTTAGGCATCAGTGATAAAGGTCCATATCCCTCTGCTTAGCACATATTTGGGGTATGTGCTTGTATTATGGTTATCCATCTTCACCCTTTATAAGACAATAAAGGGGGAAAACCCAAATATTTTTAGGATGTGATTTATCTAACCTATGTCAAACATTCAAATCACACCTCCTGTGCCCGGGAAATGCTCTGATCCCTTATTGAGTGCACGGAGTCTAGACACCTCATTTGGATGGCACTTGCTTTGCTGATGTCTAATCAGCCTGAGGAAACTCTATCCTTTGGGGATATCCTTGGAACCTCTGCAAGATGTTCCAAGTCTTTCTCTTTCCATGGTATGGAACAGATTCATTTTAAGAGGCCTTAGATCAGGACATAAAAGAATGTGAGTGAAAATGACAATATAAAAAATAAAAACCTAAGGCACTGGTGTCATGAGAACAGTTCCTTGCCCCCCATGGTGTGGGAAAGGAGGATAGAACAGCAATTAGACATAATTCTAGGTCATTAAATTGGGATGGCACCCATGCACAGAACTGTGGAAACCACTGAGAGAGATTAAAAAAAAGTGACTTATGCAACATGACAAAAGAAGTTAATTAAGCATGGTTTCAGAGGGATTTTAAGCACTTTCTTGTGAAGTTGAGGGGCTTTTTGTTTGCTTTTTTAGTATGTTGAGCTTTTCTGCTAACAAGCCTGACAAGAAAGCATTACACATCTTTGAAGATAAGTGGAAAGAACAAATGTAAGTAACTTTGGTGCACTTTATATTGCATTACTGTCTCTAGACCTCAGCTGAGATCAGGCTCCCTTGTATGAGGAGGAGAGAAGCTGCATTTAAGCTGTAATTAAAGGCACTTTTTGTATTAACTCCACAGCTTGCTCTGGACAAGCCGAGAAGGGACTGGGACACCCCAGGACTCTGCACACAGCCTCCCATGCAGAGGAAACCAAGGCCTGTATACACAAAGCATGACCTCAGGTCCTGGGATTTTCTCTGCAGCCTCCAGCACGCAGAAACAGACTGCCTCACTCAGCATTGCCCAATTCATTTGATTTAATGAAATGCTTGATTTAAGACTTTGATTATCCACCCGCCCCAACCTACAAGACAGGCAGAGACAGATTTTCTTCTTCCACATACCCCTCTGAATTTAGTAAATGTGAATCGGTGAATAGGACAGGGTTAGACTGAGCAGCACAACAGCTGGTGCTGCCCTGAGTGTGACAGCCTTGCAAACCTGAGGAAAAGGGGTGATCTTCCCCTTACTTGACTGTAGAAATAGGAGTTCTGGGGGTGCAGGCTTTCGGCATGACTTCCTTGAGGAATCTGGTTTGAACAGCGAAGTTGGTTGACTCTTAGGCCTACAGGTTAGCTTGTCTGGTACACTGTTATTTCCTTTTAGAGCTTGGGCTTTTCTTTCAGTCTTAGTCTCCTAAAGCACGTTCAGAAGTGGGAATGCACGCTGCTCTTGAATTTGGTCAGAGCGTAGTCAGGCCTTGCAGCTGCAATTTTGTGTGAGAAATTGTGTTACCTGTCCATGTAGGTTATGTAGCATATTTATTTATGGCTTGGATGAGGTGGGATGGGATATCCAATACTTTTGCATGCTCTTCATGCATGAGGACAGAAGTTTTATATTTTCTTATACAAAAGCTGCGTGTAGGGAAAGGACTGTCATTTTGTGCTGTGCCTTTATAGCATCTGACCTATAGGATCCTGGACTATGACCAAAGCCTGTAGGCACCAAACTAATAATATGTAATAATAATATAGGGCACTGGCGTACACAAAACATCGTTAATGGAGACCCAAGCTTAGTGGCTAGGTTTTCAACATTGCAGGCAAATAAGCTTGGGGGGGTTCAGTTTGAGTCAGACACAACACCCCACTCTCCCTCCATCCCAGGAATGAGCTCTTAGGGGGAAAAACACTTAAAAATCCCAAGTTTTATGGAGACTTTGTTCATTCCACAACAAAATCCAGAATGTACTTGATAAAAATACTCACTTCAGTCTCATATATTTATCGAGAGAATTGCTGAAAAGGGTCTTCTAGCTCTACAGGGAAAGAATTCACTTTCCAAAAGTCATTAGCATCCAGCAACTACTAGAAATTTGACTGAGAGCTACTGAATGTTATCAGTTTTGAAAATCCAGTTACTGCATATCCAAAATGTGAATGCTGGAACAGTGAGCTTGGTCTTTTAAAAATTATGGCCAAAGAATCTGTGTGTGTATGTCTATATATAAATATATAATTTTTAATGCATTTTGAGTCACCCAGAGCTAAACAGAATCAAAAATTGCTGAGACATAAATATCACTGTAATGTAAATATATTCATCATTTAATCCTGATAAATACTGGATTATAGACTTCTGAACAGAGACTGACAATTATTGGAAATCATGTGGTCATCTCAAGTATACAGTGCCTCAATTAAAATAAAACCACAAATCCTTTTCCTTTTTTAAAAGTACCATCTAGCATATAATTTATTTGGTTGGACTCTACAAATATACACATTATATCACGCTAGAAGAACTTGAGAACCACTTTTTTCTTGTTCCCAGGGTCTCTTGACTGTTGGTAAGACGTTACAGTCATAATGATAGAATCGGTTTACAGTTGCAAACTCTGCCAAATAGTTCACAAATTATATTTGGCAAACAACACTGCCTCTGTTTCACAAAGATAATGATCTGATGTTTTGTTTATGTGGCACCAAAGGAAAATATTATTTTAGAGCTTGTGACAGAATTTCTAAAACTTTGCGTGGTATTCTAAACTTCAGATACATTTAAAAGTTACCACTCTATTAAATACAGAGTAACACAGGTTTTCAATGGAGCCTTCAAAAAGAAAAAAAGAAAATCGAACGAATGTTCAATTAAATACTTTGTGTCCATTTTATTTCCTCTGCAATTACCCAGACCTACACAAAAGCTGGTGCAGATATACACGTACAACTTTTTACGTCTGACGGTGTGAAATGTATAGATGAGTTGCTCTATAGGCTGCTCACCCCTACAGGATTTAGTGTTATAGGAGTGCTTTCAGGATGTAGCCTGAAATCTGTAGTGCAAAAGGGAAATGTTCCACCAGACTTGACCCCCCAGAAGCGTGCAGCCAGCAGGCAGTTTGGAAAGGCAAACAGCATAACCTTGACAGTGCTATTCTTTGGATGGCTCCAAGGAAAAAAATTAAAGGAGCAGTGGGTTTGAACTGAATCTGGGACTCTGCTCTGAGACAGGCAGTTTCCATTCTGTAACCTGCTGTACCAACCTGCCTGGTAAGGCAGGAAATTTCAGTGGGAAATCCACCGAGAATTTGTTTTGGCAACAGCATTGGGCCAAGGATAGAGTACACCATACCAGTAGTGGGCCCTGACACAGCTGACACCCGCAGACAGACTGTCAGCAGGCTCAGCTAGCATGCCCTGAGTGTCCTGGTCTCCTCCACTGCTAGCAGAGCAGTGTCCCAGCAGAGTTCAGTCTGGGAACCAGGGGCTATTTCTTGAGTCTGGGAGATGGCTTCTGCTTTGATTCTTTGTCTAGCAGCTGGGTGGGTGGGGGTGGGTGAAATGTGCCGTGGGACTGCTGCAGGGATGGCAGAGGAGGCATTGCCCAAAAGGGAAGGGTAAGGTGGTTACACTAACCTCAAAAAAGGGTGGCCCTATCCCTTGGAAAGGGGTCAGACCCGGGCCCTTCATCTTGATGGCAGCAAACAACAGCCCTGGAACGACTGGGATCGTACCTGCCTCAGCACTGACTACCTAGGGTGGTTTGGGGAACCTCCTCTGAAGTTTTCTGAATGAGATAAGCATCAGTAGCTGTCCTTCTCCTTGTGTGACCTGCATCTTTGTCCAGTTTCTTTGACTGTACTTTTGGGATGGAAGAAGAGTAATACAATAAGAGACATGGCAATGACCGTCCCCAGAGAAGCATCTTTTGTGGGAAAGGACAGGGAATGTGGGACACTTGATCTGAGGCTGAGATAAGAACCAGCAGCTGTTGTCGAGGTTAGGCAGAACTGTGGCAGTGGTCTTAGCAGGGGAGGTCATGTCCATTGGTCTAGAGCTGGCTGGGGAATGGGTGAGCAGAGAGGGACTTGCAGGCTCCCAGCTGTGAACAGGCCTCTTCCTGCCCTTCATCTTTTGATGTTTTCCACTAGACAGACAAGAGCTGCCTGTACTAAGGCAGCAAAATCCCTGAATGTTTATCAAAGGCTGTGATTGGTGGTAAAGACAGAAATGCCCAGAAAAGAGAATTGGAAAGAGGGGAGACTAGTGCATGTAGGGCTGTCCTGCCTCTTTTTCCCCTCTCTGTGATGCCTTGCCTCTTCCCTTTAAGGGAAAAGAAGCTGGAAATATGGGAAGGACTGGATTCATGCAATCTTGAGATTGCAGAAGGAGCTAGCAGGCAAGAATAGAAAGGTGCATAAGGTACAAACATTTGATTTTACTGAAAGACTGAAAGGAGGTGACATGCAAGCTTGGTTCTGGTCTCACCGTGCTGAGATAGGAACGAACAGTGAAGTACACAAAGACCATGAGCAAGTTAAAGGGGAAGTGGCATGTTAATAGGTCAGGCCCTATATCTGTCTTGTTCCTTCAGACTCACTAAAGCAAACACAATGAGATCTTTAAGGGGTTTACGGAAGTTCGCTAGGAAAATAGTGGCTGCAAGGCCAGATTCTAGCTATGTCTAGGCTTCAGAGGCAGCTGCTAAACTGACGCTAATCAACGCTAAATTGACCTTCATGCTGCCATCTAGTGTTTCCTCACAGACGGAAACAACATCCCAGAAGAGAAACTGCAGCTCCATAATACTGAATTCAGAACAAATCAGATTTATTCCTGCTGAAATACAGCACTAGACAACACACAAGCTGAAGGAGAGGGAATGGGAATGAGACATGGAGAAGCCACTGCTCAGGGTGAATGTTTAGGGAGAAAACTTTTCTTTAAAAAAAAAATTTAATTATTTCTTCCAGGAACAGAGAATCATCTCCATGGCAAGATAATTATTCTGAACCAGAATTTTTCCTCATTCTTTTCACTCTGTGAAATTAATGCGTCTGTTTGCAAGGTGCAATAGTACACAACAGGGCAAGAATCCCAGCAGAAGCTTGTCTTAACCAAGAGAGACCAGCACAAGAAGTTTGTCATATTCTTGTCTGTCCTTGCTACACTCATAAAAACCCCTCATGGGATGGTTATTTACAACCATCAGATGATGATTCCCCTTTCAAGTGTACATGATGGCTAACAAAAGATAACAAGTTACTGTGGGGAAAACATGCAAAAGATTTGACTCTTGGCCCTTTAAAGCCTTATCCCTGGCTTCAAAGAGCTGTAACAGGAGACTTTTCCAACTGTTGCACATCCTGTATTCATGCTGGAACTGTAGAATTCTAACCGTAATAATAACAAATCAAGAGTTCATGGGCTGGATGATGCATTTACCACAGAGCATTTCTTTTCCCAATGCTTCTTTTAGGTGTTTTGAGTCAAAGTCCAAAACAAACCCAAAGCATCCACAATCACTGCTCTTTTTTGGAGACCTTGATTTCTGAGCTTTATCTTCTGACAGCCTGAGCAGGAAAGCTGCGGGGGAGGAATGGATAAGTGAAAAATGGCAAAAGTCTAATTTAAGAAATCAGACTGGCCAGAGGGAAAGGAAAGGCATAATCAGCAGCTTTTAAGAGGCTACTGGTGGCATTGTATGATATCAGGAATGAATTTACTAATTTGCAGGAAATTTTTCCCATTTATAATAAAATTCTGATATCGGGATTTGAACTTTATGCATAAGAAATAACTGCATGATCTCAGTGCAGTCAGAACATGGCTGGTTTATGTGAAGAGGAATAGCAGCACAGAAAAGAAGAGACCCAAACTCTTAAAAAAGGAGCAAAAAGGACAGTGTACTTCTCTGCTTACAAATCACCTCTCAGGTCAAAACATGGAAGTTGTCTCTTAGGCCTTTCAAAGATTTAGTCCACAGCACAGGAAGTTTTCAGGTGGACAGTGGTGGAGTCCATGTTTCTCATTCATATTATTCCTGTTTTTTCACCAAGAGAACTACATCCTGGATCCCAGTCCCACCAAACAGAGCCTATTGCTGGACTAAGGCATCATTGTTCTTCCTCTCCAGCTGTTGGTACCAGGCTGTTACATCCATGAAGGTTACCTCAAGTTTTTTCCTAACACACCAAACAACTTCTTTTTAGCAGTTTTCCTCTATGCTTAGTGGACTTTGAATTCAGACACAATAGAGTTGTATGCTCTGAATACAGAATTTTCCAAAGCTTGTGTTTAATGCTCATTGCTGTGGAAGTCACATTCTCTTTCAGTTCCTTGTTATCCTCCTTTCCATTAAATCATGATGACACTAAGCAAGGATAAGTGAATGAAAAAAAAAGACACTTCAGCTCTCTTCCAAAATGTTCAGCCTTTCTGTGGATTACAGAGGAGCAAGAGACTTGCATTCGACAGCTTCATCTCTAAAGAGCCCATCTGAGAATACCACAGGACAAGGGCTTGAAAACCAAGAACCTGTGTCTGTAAGCAGACTCTTCAGAACCTGCATCATCTTCTCGCTTCCAAAAGTGGCCACACACTTGCTGGTGTGGGATAGAGGGCCCACAGAGCAACAGCCATATGGCTCCAGAAACAACCTATGCCCCAGTCAGCAGGGAGAGACTGCCACTGCAGCTCTGGCACTGGGGCTCACCAAAATCTGAAGTGAAACGGGGTACTCCTTTCTGAGTGACCACTGCTTTTACTACGTGGGAAAGTAGATGAGGGCTTCATGGATACAACATAGGCCAAAGCCACAGCAATCAGCACAAAGCTTGTGGGGGGCATGCCATTGTCTCTGCTCTCCAGTCCTCTGCCATCAAGTTAAGGTAGACCAACATTTTTTTAGCTGTTTTTCTGTAATTTTTAAGATATTTTTTGTGTAAATGTTGCAAAAGAAAATTTATCGTTTCTTAAGGAACAAATTTCCCCTGCACCCACACAACTTCATTTCTCTCCCTCCTCCTCTTCCAATGGTAGATTAAACATGCCAATGGAAAGCTTGCACAGCTCTTGGATAGGAGGAATGTTTTGTTGTTTTGTTTTTTTTTTAACAAGAGGTACAAGTTCAGTTGTTCTTTTCTTCTCAGTTTTGGGGACAGAGGTTTTGCCCATCAGGCAAGCTGCATAAATAGGAAGGACATCAGCTTAAAACATCGGTATGTTGTTTGCCTCATGATTCACTATAACATTTCTCTAGTACCAGGCATGGCTGCCTCCCGAATAAGCAGAGCTAAAACTTTCCTGTAGGTGTCTAAGACCTCTTGGGCAGAGGGCCGTTCTGCTGGGTCCTTCTTCTTACACGCTGCGTGGATGTCAAACAGATGCAGTCGTACAATGTCACTTCCTTCAACATGGCCCAAGAAAAAATTGGAGACATCTGGGATTTTCCAGATGTCTGTTTTCTCATCATAGGGAGGCATGAGGTCATCTTCGAATGGCACATCTTCTCCATAGGGCCAACGCTGCTCAGGAGCTACAAACTCACCCCGGAGCTCCCTGTGACCACACTTCACCAGCCTGCCGGCGCTCCTGTTCACAAGAGGCAAAGCGTCCAAATCATTCACCAGAACGTGAAAGTCACTTGTTAGGAGATACTGGGAGAGAACCTTGTCCAGGTCATTCGAGTCGCACATCACTAAGGTGCCCAGGGGGCTGGTGTGCAGGTAACGAATGACACTCACGTAGTCTATAGCAAGCATCAGCCTGCGATGCCAGGTGTTCATGCCCTTGTATTTGGGAATGTGGAGAGTTTCATTCAGGCCTCTCAGTGAACCAAGAGGATGGTACTCGGTGAGGATTGTGAACTGCTGCTCACAGTAGCCAAGCAGCCGGACAACATGCTTGCTCTGAAGGGCTTTCAGCATCTTCAGTCCATGGAGAAAGTCCTCCTTCAGCTCTGAGTTGGTGAGCTGTGAAAGGACCACTTTCTTCTCCTTCCACTCAGAAAGGAAGACCTGAGAACGCACAAGAAACACATAAGACACGTGGAGAGCCTTCTCCTATGAACTGCTACCAGCTGCTTCTGACCTCTTCCTGTGACTGGTTAGTCACAACTGCAAATTGCAGTCACCAGGCACAGTCAGCTTTAGGTAGAGTCATGTACCTGTCACAGCAAGCCCTTTCTGATGCCATAGTTACGTCATGATTTCCTAAGTTTTCTTTGGAATGGGCAATGCATATGAATTAAGTTATTTTATATCACCCAAATAGCCAGTCTTACTCTGCCACAATTGTACCAATCTGTGATTTTGCTTGTGTAGTTGGATGTCATTTGGTGTCAGAGAGGTGGCCCAGGTCATGCTCTCGTACCTGTAGTGTTCACTTTATCAGTAGTCATATGGTCCTGGATGCCTACAGTAATTAGCTCCTATGAGGATAATCATAACAGCAGCACTGCCATTAATTAGCCAGAAAACTGTGAAGGCTTTTTATCCAGAGGAGAGGAGAAAGGAAATCCAAACTCACCTTTTTCACGGCACCTTCACCAACACACTTGAGTTTCCTGACTTCCCTATTTATGGCTTCGCAGGAAAGCCACGGGGAACAATTCTTCACCGCTCCGAATCTGAAATGCCCAAAAGGGCAGAGGCCAGGGTCCGTTTCGACACGTCCCAGAGAGCTGTAAAACTTGTTGAGGTACAGGTAGAGAAGAGCATTAAGGAGCAGGACGGCTGCAAGCAGTAACGCCAGCGAGATGCATGGCACCTCTCTGGGAAGAAACTCCCTCCTAACGAAATGCGGTTTCTTTTCCATGGCCGTGCATTCCGCATCCTCCGTGAAAGACGGAGGCTAAGCAGGACCCTCTTCCCAGCGCAGGGATGAACGCCTGTACGGCTTTTTCAGTGCCGGCTGCCCAGCCGTCCCGCAGACACCGCGTTCCGGAACCTGCAGCCTACGACGAGAGGCCACGCGTGGCGGCGGGACGTGTCAAAGGCGGCTGCAAGCTCGACGCTCGCCGCGCTGCGCATCCTCCCGCGTTTCCGCGCAGGCGGGCCCGAGCTGCGGGCGGCGCGGGCAGGGACGCCCGACCCCGGAAAACACCGGGAAGCNGGGGCGGCCGCGGCGGCGGAGCGGCGGCGGACGGGGCGGATGGACCAGGCGCTGCTGCTCGTCCGCAACGAGCTGCCCGCCCCCGGCCTGAGCCTCGCCGCCCGCTCCAGCCCCTGCCACCAGGTGAGGGGCTCTGCCGGGCGGGGGTCAGCCCCCGGCCTCCGCTTCTGACAGCCCGGCCCGCGGCGGCGCGCCTCGGCTTCTCCGGCGTCTCCCCGTGGCTTCCTCAGGTCGCTTCGCTTCGGTTTTACCTTCGAGCAGCACGCAGGGAATTCCCGCAGCAGGAGATGCTCCAGCCCCGTGGCATCTTTCCTTGTCTTTGCCACCATGCAAGGCAGAACCCCCTTTCGCTCTCCTTTGGCACTAATGAGCTCCCTTCACCCTCTTCTTCCACAGTGCTTGTATCAGTTCCTGGCGTTTGTCCCACCAAGCAACGAGAGCCTGAGAAAACCAGGCACGGCGTCGGTAATGGTTGATACCCAGCATCCACTCACCCTGCTGCTCAACAGCTCTGTGGGTGACAGAGATCTCTGCAAGTAGGTGGCCCAGCCCCAGGGAATACACGGATAGCTCTATCCTGTATTTGTGTTGGTTTGTTGTTGGTTTCTTTTATTCTTTTTCCCTTGGAGCCATGTGCCTCCTCATTGCCTGCTCATCGCCTTTTTCCCAAATGTTTAGACCTAGAGCTCAGTCTTCACCTCACTGCTGTAACAGTGGTGTACTTTGGAATTGTGCTGAAAGGATCTAGGTGCACGCAGGACCAAAACGGTGTTGAGGCAGCGTGTGCAAGCACCTGGTCTCTCTTGCAGGGAATCTAGTTCAAGAAGATAAATGATGGCAGTGCATGTGTGGTAAAGAATTGGTGTTGGGCTAGGGGAGGGCAATGCTTGGAAGAGGCAAGTTCCGTGCTAGATCACAGTGTTGGTCCAAGTTTTTGGCTTGCCTTTCCTAAAGCATTCAGGCTTACAGTCCCCTAAGTGCTGTGGTGGTACCTGCATGTACTGAGAGTGGCTCACCAACTTTTGTTTCCTTTATTATTTGCAGGGTTCAGTATCATTTTGGAGAGTTTGGCAATTATTCCCTTGTGGTAAAGACCCTAAGTACAAGCGCCCAAACTGTTTCTTGTGACCTAATCATCAATGAAGGCCCTATCAACAGCTACCTCCGTATGTAGAGCTCTATTTTTCCCTTTCATTCCACACTCGCATGTCTCCCAGCAGAACCAGCTTCCAAAGAAGCCTGTGCAGCCACTCATGCTGTGCTGAAGAGTTGTCATGGGCTTGCTCCTCTTCTTTCTCAACATCCTTGCCTCCTTATGTTTTATACACCCATCTTGAGGCCCTGACCAGGATCAGGCCTCTTCACATGATATACTGTCTGCCCACAACATTTTTGCTGCAGGCGTTGGTACAGAAAAACCATTGAGTATGTGTCTGGAGGGAAATACTAGTTCCTGTTTCCCTGCATGTTCATGTATATACACAGAATACTCCCTCTTCTTCCCTCTATCTTCTCTCACAAAACAGGAAACAAAACAGTGTTTAGATTTTTGTTTGTTGCTGCACTTTTAATTTAAAACCTGACATTTTTCTTTTTTTTCTTCTCTTATACAGGACTGTTTCTAACTCTTGTCTATGTCTGTTCCATTCTTTTTCTTTACTATACATTATTCTTCAGTCCATCCAGTTTCCTAACTGTAAAGAAAAGTTCTCCATGCTTGCTAACTAGGTTCTTGCCCTATCTTCTTCATGTTGAGGCTGTTTTTAAATCTCTGCTTTCTTCTTCAAAACATATCATAGCACACCAGCTCTTCTCTCAGTAGTGTCTTGTGCTGCAATACGGTTTTACTTTGCTCTTTCTATGCCGAGATGTGGAGTCACTGAGCTGCACTTTGAAACTAGCCTACTTTTGCGTTGGGTAGTGTGGGGGTTTTGCTGTTAGTTTTTATTTTCCTCTGGGATGTATATTGCACGGAGAAGGTGGTATGATGATCGGTGAGTTGGGCTTTGTGTCATGTTCGTGTCGTGCTTGGCCAAGCCGAGGTCGCTGAATGGTTTTGTTAGATCATTTATAGTTGTATTCTTCTCTTTTCATGTAGCTATTCTCTTTGCTTTCCTGGTTTACATGGGGATCCTTGCTATCCTGATTGCTGGGCGCCTGCTAATGAAGTAAGTGAACTTCCTCCTTGCACGTGCCAGTTTAAGACCATGCATCTCAGTGTGGTAATGCTATGGAGTCCCACTTGTAGCCCTGCTTGCAGATCAGATCCCGTTATCAGGTGCCATGTGCACGCTGTGGCACATGTGGCAAGAAATGCAGAGTGATGAGATTTCACTCAAGGGATATCTTGCAGCCTTGGTAGTTTGTGTGCATGCAGAGCAGCTGATGTTCACTGTAAGCTCACACACGCCCTGCTGCACCCTTGTTCCTTGTCTGGCGCTGGATCAGTAATCCAAGGCAGTGGGACCAAAGTGCGTGTAACAAATGCAACCTTCTACCCTTTTCTGAATGGTGTAAGTCATCCTTGCATGTAAGCAACCCAAGAATAAAACCCCCAAACATGAGCTTGTGTCAGTGTATTTCCACAGTTGGACTTAACTGAGATCCTAGGTGCTGGCTGAACCTCAGTATTACCTATGTGAGCTGTAAAAACAGAAACAGGAACTGTCCAAACTTCTGTTTTATGCTGCTAAATAGCTTCTATTAAGGTGAAATTAACTATAAAGTACTTTTGGCTTTGTTTTGTGTTTTAAACTGTTACTCATTTTCAGAATTGATCCAATCAGAAACTGGGTTTACAAGAAACTGAATCCCAGAGCAACTGATCGCATGATTAACTCCGTGAGTGATCACAGTATCTTTAGTTTGCATTCTGTAGTGTTTTCATATCTGAGAAACACACACTATCTGGACATCTGGAGACTTGTTTATTACTCATCATCTTCCCCTTGTGTGTGTTCCCCTTAGCAAATCTTGTATTGATGTCATATAGGCAATTTTATGTCAATGGAGAGTGCTAGACTGGGTTTCCATGCAAGTGTAGTGGATTTCCTGAAAAGCTCTTGCAAGTTTTGAATATACAGCTTCATGCCCTCTTTAGTTCCCTTGAAACAAATGTGTTGGTGTCCCCTTCTGATATAGTCAGTGTAAGGGAAATCACAGCCTTCATGGCTGCTTCCAGCATAGCAGGAATTTTAGCAAGAAATTGAAGTCAGCATTTCTCTGGCACCCCTAGAACTGGCATATCTGTGTGATCCTCATTTTGTACCAGAACGCAGACAGTTCATCACAGTCTGGGCTTCATATCTAACAGGTCCAAACTGTCTAGAATCAAAAGACTTGGAAGGAGAGTTCTACAGCAATTCTTGTAGTTCATCTCTATCACTGGGATATAGTGATGTCTCCTTCTTTATGCTATCACTGGGTCTTATCAGAGAAGTTTAGGGAACTCGGTTGCAAAGAAGTCACTCCTGTGTTTAAAAGGATTAATTTATCACTGGTTTAGCTCTCAAAACAGTCTCTCTGTGGTGTCAGACAATTGCTGATGGGTTGGGACGGGTCCTCTTTGAGACTTAGCAACTGGATCTGCCCAGCTCTGTTGTAAAGCAGTACTCAGAGTGTCGGCAAGTCTTTGGCTGGTTTGGAGGGGACCCAGCTCTGATGAGTATCAAGCACAATCTCATTTCACTGCACTGTTCTTTCTACCTGGTCAAAGGTAGAGTCTGGAGCATCTGCAAACACTATTACAATGTGGTGAAGCCAGGAAGAGGTTAGAAGTAGACAAAAGGAAGACAAGGAGAATAAAGACAGAGTGTGTGTGAAAGTTTGCAGTTTACTATTCTTTGTTCCCTAGTCAGCTGGTGCAGCTGCTGACTTGCTCTTCATGTGTCTGGTTTGTTCCTGAAGGAGCTTGGATCCCCGAACACAACAGACTCCATTAACTGTGATCCTACCCCGCAATCGTGGAGCTCAGGCTCTCGGCAGCGGCTGCGCTCCCTTGACACCTTCCGAGGGTGAGCGTAAGAGCTTGCTCAAAAGCAGTTCCTCCAAGGGGAATGAGATTTTTCCAGTGGTGGTTTGACAGTACATGGCAATGTATAGCAGATGAGCAGTTCAAGGTGGTCTGTTTTACTTGGAAGTTAATCAAGATTTTAATTAACTTGGAAGTTAATCAGATTTTCCAAAATACTTTGTAATTGATCTAATTTGAGGAAACATTAAAGTTGTGGCAGATGGCGCAAAAGACCAATGTGTTCAGTGTGAAAACGCTATGCAAAGGAACTTGCTTTGGTTCACCACCATCCATGATTTTTGAAACACAGCTTACTGGTTGGTAAAGCTGAAAACCTTGGAAATCTTGCTCTAAAATTAGAATAAATCAAATCTCAGAGCTAGAAATGCATTAGTGGGAGTAGTAATCATTAACTTTGTGTTCATAAATATGCATTTCATCAACATGTGATACTTTGTGGTTTTGTTGTCTTTTTAGGCTCTCTCTTGTAATTATGGTGTTTGTTAACTATGGAGGAGGAAAATACTGGTTCTTCAAACATGAGAGTTGGAATGGTAAAGTACAATTGAGACAGTTACTCTGGGTTTTAACTGCAGCAGTGTTTAGGAATGGTTGGTGTTGCAGCTGCTGCAGTGAGCTGTTGCTCAGCCGAAGGCTGGGATGCTGTGCCGGTTTGCCTCAGCAGGGAATCTGCCCTTTGGTTAATGGGCAAAGCAGTGTATGGCCCTCCTCGTCATGAAGTGACTGGATGGTTTCACATCACAGTCTGTGTGTAACCTTTTCATTTGTGATATAGGGTCATACAGAGTCATATCTTTAACTTTCCTGTGTTGCTTAATGACCACAGTCAAGCTGATGTTGCTCAGTGCTGTAAAAACATAATGCCTTGATTGGTAAGCTAATGGGGATGAAATCAAGCATTGTAATGCCCTAGTGGAGAATAGCAAGGATCCCATCCCTGAAATCTTCCCCAAGGCACAGCAATCAGTTCTGACCCTATTCTTGAAGAGTGGCAAATGCAGTGAAGCAAGATGATTAGGTCTTTGTAGGTTCTGTTTATAACACGTTTTAGATTTTGGGACATGAATAATTGCTAGCAATCTGCAATTTCTCTAGAACATCAACAGTAATATTGTTAAATTTGAGGAGGTTTCAATGTAAATAATGTGCTTCTTCATATTTCTCTGTAGGATTAACAGTGGCAGATCTGGTGTTTCCATGGTAAGTTTTCCTGAAGAATAGTTTTTGTATCAAGTGATTCTTTAATATAACGTTGCAAGTGAAACTTCGTGGGCACCTTGCCTCCATGTGGAAATGTATTTGGAGGGATGAATTTGTGTTAAACAGTTAATAGGAATCTGCCCCTACGAATAACAATATAACCCTTAAGAACCAGCAGAAGAGCTAAGTGGTTTCCGTGCCCCACATCTTCCTTCTTCCCGCACACAAGGCCCAGGGCTATCCTGCCAGTGGAAGTGCAGTATCCCTGGGAAGCTCAATGCCATGCCACTATGTTAAAAGCTGCCAGTCTGGCAAGATTCAAAGCTGGACTGGTGTGTATCCATAGATAGAAGAACCAAGTAAATTTTGGATTAAGCTAATATTTCTATAACCAGAGAATGGTCTTATGGGGAAGCAATTATTCCATCTGCCCCTAACATGCTTCTCTACACCAGCTGTGGTTTCTATTGGAGTAGGGAGCTGGACTTGGACTGTGAACCTAATCTAGAGGGGAGGAGTGGGTCAGTTCTGAATTTGAATCATAGATCTGAAGCTGGTGTTTGACTGCTCTGAAGATGCTAATTTAATTTGGGGTAATGGAATTTTTGGTAGCATATGAATTGCTGGAAAAAGAGCAGATTGCGATTAGAACCCTACCTCAACTGACCACTGAAAAAGGTAGAGGAGTCCCATAGTGCCAGCTGGGTAACCTGGAAGTTCCTAGCAATCAGAGGAAATAAAATCACCCAGTTTCACTCAGTGCATGTATCTCTGTTGGGCCAATGCAGGCCACTCTGTCAGCTTTAGTGTTTGCTGTTACTCATACATGTTATGAGACGTCTGTCAGCTCCATTTCCCATCTGCTCTGTTTTCCAGGTTTGTGTTCATCATGGGGACATCAATAGCATTGGCACTGGGCTCCATGCTGAGGTGGGGAAGTTCCAAGTGGAAGGTGCTTAGAAAAATCCTCTGGAGGAGTTTTGTGCTAATCCTACTGGGAATCATAGTTGTGAATCCCAATTACTGCCTTGGACCTTGTGAGTGGAACTTGCTCTCCTCCTTGCATTTCTGTAACTTGTTCCTGCTTCCTTGGCTGGGCTGTTGCAAAATCTGTGTCAACAGTGTGATGGTATCTTGTGGAGTGCTGTTCAGTTCTGCACTGATGCAATTCTGTTAGACTCTTGTGCCAACCACTGTTGACTGTCTTAGTGAGTTTCCCAGAATTATGATGTACAGAAAATTGGGATGGCAGAGTAGAGGTGTCCTTCTTACACACAGGTGCAGTGGATCTCACCTCTCCCTGAAGAAGGGTCACTTCTGTATTTACAACAGAGCCTGTGTCTGTTCCTTTTTCACATTGTTTGCATGTCTTCCAGTGTCCTGGGATAATCTGCGTATTCCAGGGGTGCTCCAGAGGCTGGGATTCACATACCTGGTGGTTGCTGCTCTTGAACTCCTGTTTACAAGAGCTGATAGTGGGACCTGGGTGAGTTATGTGGGGAGATGACAACTGAACTGATACTGGAGCAGGGTTTGGGAGCCTTTGCTCTTGTTTGGGCAAAAAGAACACATGAGAAATGATAAGAAAACATGTAACATCTTACTTGATGTGTAGTGCAGTGTGACCTGGCAGAGGTCAATGTTGGGAATGTGCACCCTTCAGTGTCCCAGTCTGCATTTTGTCGTATCTAGCTCTACTGTATTTGAGGATTTCACCAATCCATTCAGATAGTGCTTAAAAGCAGGCATTCCGAGACACTTTTGATGACTTTTCCACTGCCAAGGAAGCCCAGGGACAGGCATCTCTATGCTGAATACTGTAGTCTGCATTTTGTCCAGTTAATTTTGGCAAGGTTTTTTCATAGCAGGGGAAAGTAATACTGGGTTTTGGCCTTTCTAAGAGAGTCTGTTTTCCCAAAAGGCTTTTGTTCTACTCATGAATCAGAATTCCTTTTGACATTTTCAAAGTTAAAAAAAATCATTAAGGGCTTTTGATCTGATTTGTTTCTCCCCACTGCCTCAAGTAACTAAGTGTCTGGAAATTGCTTGTGAATATGAAAGGTCTGTTGGTGGAACCCAGTTTTGTAATGACATCTCCCTCTTGTATCTGGGGTACAAGACTGCCTGGCAGGAAGTACACGTTGTCCCCAAGGGCATGGTTTTTACTTGCCAGCTAACACCCTGTCCCTCCATCTCATGCAGGAAGGACGATTCCCTGCTCTGCAGGATATTCTCCCCTACTGGCCACAGTGGATTTTCATTCTGGTGTTAGAAACAATTTGGCTCTGCCTGACCTTCTTGTTACCAGTGCCAGATTGTCCCAGGTAAGACCATGCACTTGGACAACTTAATGTGGGGTATCAGGTTGGTTCTCTTCTACTGACTAGAAGGTACGTTTTTTTAGCCATAGGGAAAGAATGAAGGGAAGAGCTTTCAGGCAAGCAGAGTTAAAAGAAGCATCAATCACATGAAAAAACTTTCTTTACTTTGTTACTGAAGTACCAGGTGTTATGCAGGTGATGTCATTCTTCCTTTCTGTTTAAAGAAGAGGATTACAATCTCCCTGAGGTCTGTGTACAGCAATATATGATCACTGCAATGCCATCAATGTGTGCCTCTAGTCTGGGAAAACATCGAGCATTTAGTGTGCTGTATCAGTGGGCCAGCTGCTGTGCAGCTGGACTCTAACAGGAGTTTGTGCTACAACCTCTGCCTCTGTCCTAGGGGCTATCTTGGTCCTGGGGGCATTGGGGACTTTGGAAAGTATCCCAACTGCACTGGAGGAGCAGCTGGTTACATTGACCGTTTGCTTCTTGGAGAAAAGCATATGTATCAGCATCCCTCTTCAGGTGTAAGTAGTTTTTGGTTTGCAGTATGTCAGGAGTGGCTTGGGAATGACACGTGCAGGGGGATTTAAAAGAAAGGAGTTTGGTTTCTTGGTTGCTCTGTAACAGCTGTTTTCTCTCTAAGGTGACTTACCAATCAACGATGCCATATGATCCTGAAGGGATCCTGGGGACCATAAATAGCATTGTTATGGCATTTTTGGGACTGCAGGTACCTCTTTTTCTTTCTGGCTGCATGCTGTAATGGGAAGGTTTGAAGGAAACTTGGAAGTGGGGAGGCAACTGGGTTTCTTTACTTAAGTCTGAGACTGGTTCTAACAAAACCTTTTTCAGAGCAATGCTTCTGCGATGACTTAGCCTGAGGTGAGTGCCAGAGAAGTGGAAGCCAACCTGGAAGTAGCTTGCATTAGATACACTGAGACTTCTCAGGTTTTGTAAGGGATGGACAGAAGAAGCTTGCAAAATAGCCACCTGGTGTTTTAAGGGTGGGCTTATGCTGGGAGTAGGCTGGCTCTGTATGTTGGAAAATAAGGCTGAGACATGCAAACTTCACAGTTTCATTGTGAGGGTTTCAAAAGCTGCAGGTGTACTTGTTCCCCCTTGCTGATTTTCTGCTTGGTGTGCAGTGATAGCCATCTCGCCTAGGTGCTCTGCTCACCTTCCCTGACAAGAGAGATGCAGGGGTTCACACTGGTGTTACCAACACCAAAAGCTCACAGCTCACAACTGTTTAAAATATGGCACTTTTTGATGCAGTTTTGATGCACTGCTGGCTTTTCTGACGGTGCAGCAGGTGTGAACCAAACTGGAACTCTTGTGCTGGGAAAGGAATGTTACCACATGTAGCACTGGATAAAAATTGATTGGGAATATCTGTGAGGCAGAGCTTGGAACAGAAGTGTGACACTGAGGAGTGAATTATGAGGATTGCTTAGTG
>WAAG01010272.1:360-10821 GCA_013390105.1 Tichodroma muraria | reverse complement strand
CACGGCCAAACTACTACAAGGCAATATATGTAAAATGAGCCTTCTATCATTTTTGACACTTAAAAGGCTACTGCACACCAAAAGAGCTGAGCACTCTAGTGCAAACAACAGTCAAGGTCAGCATTTTACCTTATACTTCCTTACAGTGGCAAGAAGTGGCAATATAATAGATCATAATGTGTTAGCAGGAAATTAGAGGATTCAAGCAGTATTTTCTTATCTTTCTAGGACTGATTTATCATAATCTAACTAGTTCATCTTTCATTTTTGAAAACTGTGGTTTAATTATTTGATCATATGATTTTTCCTATATTGTACACATTGTTGTGGTTTCCTTTTACCTCCACTTAGCTTTATTCAAAAGAAAACCTGAAAGGAAGACAATAATTTAACAGGGGAAGGAGGAATAAGTGTGAGAAACAAAACCAAGAGACTGAATTCAACTTGCTTGAATATATCTGTAAACAAACACTATTTCCTCATCCCCAGATTGTATCCAGATAAATTCACAGCATGTAGGCAGAGCTGCAATGTCACTAGCATGGACTCAGAATAGCTACTGTATTATGTTGGTTCCTTTAATTTCTATATGCTATAGATTATATCCTCTTATTAGTTGAAACTCCTAATAGAGTAGAAGAAGGAAGGGAAGTGGGGAAGGTGGCTGGGGATTTCTTACCACAAGTAAAATATATGTGTAAGACATCTCCTGCAGAGCACATGGGATTGGTGTTACATCAGCTGGTAGCCAGTACCAAGTCAGTTCTGAATATCCACTGAGACAAATCCCACTGTGGTGATATCCTCCCAAGGATTTGAGGTGTGGATTGGTTTTGTTTTGGGGAGTGGGGCTGTTCTTGTCTTTAGGACCGTTCTTTGCTTTAAAGTCAGTTTGATATCTTGTCTGCTCACAAGTTTCCCAGAAATTCATTTTAACAGTGGAGAATGTATTATCACATACCTAACGTGATTAATGTGTATATGAAAATAAGCTTTCCCAGAAGTGAAGAAATATAAAACTAAGATTGCCATGACCATTTGTGATTACAAAGACTACATCCATCTTATTCTGGAAATCAAAGCAATTTCTCAGTCAAATAAAAGTTGTGTGCATGCATCACATTTAACTTTGTCACATCAATAGTGAACTAGTGTTACTATATATTATGTCAAAGTCAATATGCATAGTAAATATTTCAATACAGCTTTAAGTACCAACATTTTTCATGTTCCATTGAAGAAACAGTATTTTTAAAATGCATTTGCCTGTCATTAGAAAGATAGAGAGATAGATGTGATATAGATATGGACAGATATAGCTATACATGATACAGCTATAGCTACAGATATAGATATAGATGATATAGATGATATAGGTATATAAATTTATAGATATATAGATAGATACAGGTATAGATTGATATAGATATAGATATATAGACAGATATAGATACAGATGTATTAAAAAGGTGGTTGGATTGTTTCCAGCTAAGACTATTGGGTTACTGTGTTAGGTGCAGCACATATTTAGACAGTGAAAAAGAACAATTGCTACAAAGTACCAGTAGATTGCAGACAAAAGGAATACTTTCTTCCCGTTATCTTTCAGTTAAATAATTTTATCAATATATTTGTGTGGTAACTAGAGATCATGGGCTAGATCTTCACAGCTGTAGAATTCACTCTAACTTCTAACTTCAGGATTCCTCTCACCCACTGAAGCCAAACCCAAAATAACCTCCTCAGAAGCAGGCTAAGCTAGCCAAAAATAGGGCTAGCCAATAAGGGCCAAATAAAGTAGAATTCTTCTGCTCAGTGTTATAAATGTGTCCTCTTACATTGGACATCTAAACTTCAGTGCTGAAAGAGGGGTAGAGACTGATTCCAGGATATTCACCAGTCTAGGTTCTAGATCCTGGCCTACAGGATTCAGAAAACCAGGATTATAGCCTAGATCAGGTCAGGGGCCCAAACTCTCATCCTACCCATTTGTTGAAAGCAGCTTCTGGGATGCAGCTACCGACAAATAACTTCTCACCCCTCTGGGGAGTCACCAATTCCTCTGGTAGGTGGCTCCAAGGCTGTCCTCACCCCTTGTACTGTGAGACTGCTAGGATGAATCTGTCTAATCTCAATCTCCAGCTCTAAAGTTCGTTATTAATTTCTCTGCAGAATAGTCCCTTTCTTTTGAATAATTCTGCCACATCTGAGCACCCTACATTCATATAATAAAGCTTTCCCTCCTCTCAGCCTTTTTCTTTAAGTAGCTGAGAAGACTGAGTTCTTTCTCTGGGAAAAAAACAAACCAAAACAAAACAAAAACAAAACCAACCAACCAACTAAAAAACACCAAACACACACACAAAAACCCCCACAAATACAAACACAAAAAAAATAACAAACTAATTGTGACTCTCTTGGAAAACTTCTTGAAGGTTCTGTGATTCCCAGACTTTTTCACATTTGTAACAGATACAATATTGTGGCAAAAATCTTACCAGCTCTGTGTGCAGAAAAAAGGTCATTTCCTAATTTCTAGATATCACCATTTATGCATCCAAAAATTGCATTAGGCTTTTAGCTTCCACACAGTAGCTGAGAGCACACGCAGAGATGATTATCTGTGATGATGGGATCCACTTTAGCTGGAGATCTTTCTGTGATTTCTTACACTAGTGTGCTTTCCTGCCATTATTCCCGTCGGTGCTTTGCTTTTAAAAAACATTGTGCCTATACTGAGATTGCTTCTATTCCTTACAAGTTCTGAATCCTGAATCAGATGAAACAAATATATCATATGGGGTCAAATATTTTGTATTATCTTAAATGCACAGTCCAGTATTTCTAGTACAAGCCTGTTCTATAGGAATTTTTTTCAGATTTTTCTTTCAGAATGTTAGTGGGCTCAGTATTTTCAAAGATAATTTTAAATTATTTATGCACCAATGTGTGAATCAAATCTAATTCAAACCACCTCCACTAATTTAGAGGGGTTTTAAATAGAGGATGAAATAGATTTTTCAGAATTTCAAGCACATCTGCAAAAGTACACAGGATGAACAAAATAGTGTAATACCCACTGAAATACCTCAGTTCACTTGGCAGACTTCACCCAAAGTTGTGCACAGTATGGTCGGTAATTTTAGGCAGTATTACCTAAACTAGGTAATAGTTTATTACTAGGTAGTAAAACTAGGTTAAACTAGGTAATTTTGTTAGTATTAATTTTATCTGTAAGGCTTACTCAGGTTACTGAGACCTGATTTTCAAATGCATGAGAAAGGAGCTGTGTACAGATTTAAACCTACTCATCTTTGGTAGATTTAACAAGAACATGATGTCTTCTTCAGCCCGTTAAGAAGTCCTTAACAATAACTGTGAAACCTAAACCCTGTGAGCTCTCCCTCTTTCTTCACCCTATTTATAAGAGAGATACAGAATATATCTAGCACACTGTGGTATGGGAACTAGCCCTGTTTAAAACGCACATTAGAGAAACAACGACTATTGCTGTTTAAAATGGACATAAAATTGCTTTATTTTTTTGCAGAAAAAACATTTCATTCTAGGTGTGGGGGTGAGGAGTAAAGACATTTTTTTAAAATTTCGTCATTCTTCATAATGTCATTTTGCAAAGCTCTATGTGGCAGCCTTGTATCTCCTACATACAGCAATGAGTTTAGGTTAGTGGATGTGTTTTGAGGTTATTCAAGGGCACAAGGGGTTTTGTATACAAGTATGGCAAATAACTGAATTAGCTCAATCTAATAAGAATTATCTAATTACAGTAACAACTGGTGCAAATTCTATATACCATATCAGAGGCAGAATAATCACATTCTATACACATATTTTAATAATTTAGAACTAGTTGAAAATGGGAAGTTGAATCATTTGCAGCTGAACAAGGCTCTGAAAATTTTTATTTTTCAGCTTTATATGTCAAGACAAGATTTTGAACTCAACAAGTAATCCAGCCATTTTGGATCAGATCCAAAATGTTTTACATATACAGAAAATCCTATGGATAAAAGTATAGTTCAAACGTATCATGTGATATCAGTAATAAAGAGCCATGTTAAGAAAGAGGATGCAATTTTAAATAGACAACCTAAGCTAGAGAGTAATTATTGCCTCCTATTAAATTTCAGAAACCAACACATGGAACCCCGTTTTGGAAGGAGTTGGCCAACTAAAGATGAATGAGTTTCAGTTCTTAATAGTATCATGTTAACAGACTAAATCCTTGGCAAGTTTGGACTTGCTTTGGCAGAAAAAAAAATAGTATCACTCTAAGTGCACAGACTTGACTGACAATGTTGAGTCACAGCAAATTCTTTACCAGAATTGATACTGTTAAGTGACATGGTGCTGACTGATTAATGCTCTAGTACTGTCTCCAATTGCACCACAGAGGTGATATTTTCTGAAGAGGGGCACATCAATACTCAAGAAAATGTGGTTATGTAAAGTTGTTTTATAGAAATTGCACTTATAAAAACAGAATAGTTTGAGTTGGAAGGACTTTTTGAAAGTCATCTAGCCCAAACCCCTGTCAGATCTTCAGTTCAGAGCCCCATCCAACACTGTACAGTAATTAAGATGAAACACTGCAGTTAAGGAAAGCTTAAAAGGCACAGTTTAGCAACAGTCTCATGTCCTGAAAGAGGCTCAAATAGGCTTTTAACTGACAGCCAGTTCTGTTGTACTAGCTAATGCAGTTCTCCCATCAATACTCACTGAAGCATTTGGCATTAGCTTGTGAAGTTATTAGTATATCCCAGCTCTCAGAGCAACAACATTTATGTCATTCACAATAAAAGTCTGGAAGGCTTGATTGAGAGAAACAGAAATATGTATTAGCTATTTACTGATCTGACAGGGCAAAAACCGAATTAACAATGAGAAATCACAAAAAAAAAGCTTCCTGAAATGGGCTGGTACCACATTATCGATGATTATGAACAGAGCACAAAAATGCTTTTGAACATTTACAGTATTGTTTTACTGTAACTTCTTCAAAGACCTTCCAAATAATCTCCTTCACCAAGAACTGTCTAGCACTTATTGAAAGGCTTCATGAATTCATTGCTTCTCAGCAATGAATCCTTTAGTTATTAATACAAAGAAAAAATCTAATCACTCTGGGTTTTTGCAGTGCCAGAAGAGATGGTCATTTCCAGATCCTGATTCAGATTGCAAATGGGATCATTGCTGTCTGGAAGTAGACCTTTCTGCTCACTTCCTCTTCATTGATTATGAGACTGAACAAACAAATTAAAATTAAACAACATGATTTAAGTTGTGAACCCTCTAAGTTAAGGCTCATCAGCTTCTCCTGTGTCAGTGAAGTGGTAGTAAATGGAAAACTCAGTCCAGGGAAAATACTCTAGGCGAAATCACATTTTACTGCTAACATCTGATATTGAAAGACATTAGTATCTGCTGCTACTGAGGAATGCTATTAGCCTGAGGAACTAGGAATAGAATGAGACAAGGAGCAAGATAACAATGAAACACTGTGATTGCCTTTCTCCAGCAACTAAATAATATTAATACATGGTGGCCCTGGCACATTCTGCTTTCAAGAAGTTCAGAGTAGAGATGTCAGTTAATTTTTCACCCTATAAATTAAGCAGTTTTTACTGTTAAAACCCATACTAAAGCTGTATGAGGTAATGTATACAGTGACTTCTGTAATTTTTGTCCTTTTCCATCCATTAAAATTTTCTTCAGAGCATTTACGAGTTTCCTTTTTTCATATTGATCTATTAAGTGCTGTGGACAGAGGTGGCTGGAGTTACTGTAGTATCTGCCTGTCTGCATTGCTGTAAGATGGGGCAATATGATTAGATAAAATTAATCCCTTCTTACCTTAAATGTCACAGCACACAATCCACAAAATATTTTAAGCCTCATTTTACAAAACATTAAAAAGCTTTGGAATATCATTTTTAAAACTTTTGAGGAACATTTCACTGTAATTAAAAATTATGGACCCAGTGAAAGCAAAATATATCATTCAGGAAGGAATGACCATTCCACCTCAGTCCAACAGACTGACTGATTTATACCATAATGAAAGAATTAATGAATTGTTGCTTATGTAGTTTTTGTTTTCTTGCCTCATTCCTCATAGACCTACTACAAAACATTGTGTCAGCAAGCTAAAACATTTGTAAAACAACCTTAAGAAATCAAGGAAGCAGAATTAAGGGTGTCTGCTTCCCCACCTGGTATATATAACATGGGCTCTCTCCAAAAGCACAGAGGTCAACTTACAGTTTCCCATGTAGAAATTAACTTATTTAGTCACAGCCCTTCCAGCCTGACAGACATAGTGAGTCTCACAGATCATGTACACAACTAAAGTAAGCACTGAAATTTCAAGCACTGTATTAGCAAACTTTTAGGCATCTCTCTGGTGGCATCTCTTATTCTGGCTTAGGGACCTGTGCTTTTGCAGAGTTTTTGCGTAAAATTAGATATTCCAAAATGCAAGCCATCAAAATCTCAAGACCAGTTGTGGATGTAAACCTCTAAGTCTAGCTGATGGAGTTGAGTCTTGAGTTCATAGTTCACCCAAACTCTTGTCTACAACATTACCTGACTTATGCTGGCTCAGTTACGTGTATATTAGGACTTAAAAATCCCTGTTCCTATGCTCATTTCATCCTGTACAGAAACTCCTGGTCAACCCTCATGTGGAGAACAATGGTCCTTTGTAGGTTTTAATCCTTCCTTCTCCCAGAGGAAATAATGAAATCATAGAATGGCTTAGGTTGGAAGACCCATTAAAGATCATTCAGTTCCAATGTCCCTGCCATGGACTGGGACATCTTCCACAAGACCAGGCTACTCAGGACCATATCCAATCCAGCCTTGAACACTTCAAAGGATGAGGCATCCACAGCTTCTCTGGGCAGCCTGTTCCAGTGCCTCATCACCCTTCCAGTAAAAAATTTCTGCCCAATATCAAATCTAAACATACTGCCTTCCAGTTTAAAGCCATTCTCCCTTATCCTATCACTATATGTCCTTGTAAAGAGTCCCTCTCCTGTTCTCTTGTAGCCCCTTCAGGTACTGGAAAGTGTTATAAGGTCTCCCCAGAGCCTTCTTTCCTCCAGGCTGAACAACTGCAACTCTCTCTCTCATCTCTTCAAAGCAAAGATGTTGCAGGCCTCTGATAACCCTCATGGCCTCCTCTGATGTCTCTCCAATAGGTCCATGACTTTTTTATATTGGGGCCCCAGAGCTGAACGCAGCACTGCAGGTGGGGTCTCACCAGAGCCGAGTCGAGGGGCAGAATCCCCTCTCTTGACTTGCCTGTGCTGCTTCTGATGCAGCCCAGGATACAATTGAGTTTTGGGCTGCAAGTGCACATTGCCAGGTCATATTCAGCTTCTCATCACTCAATCACTGAAAAAGGTGGTAAACACCACTCTTCCAGTACCAACCCTAGAGGAATACCACTTGTTGCTGCTCCCCCCTTGAACATCAAGACGTTGGCTGCATTGTCAACTGTCATGGCATAATTAACTGTTCAGTTTGTGCAGTAATTTTTTTAAAAAGCTAAATAACAATACAGCCGGAGATGCTGAAGAGCTGTTACAATAATTGTGGTTGTTTCTGGCCTCACTGGCAAGCATGTCCAGTGATATTTGTCCTCTATCAGTCATTGTATGTACACTGTGAAGGTAGAAATGAGTCAGGGATTCCCCTGTTGCAACAAGCAGACCACAAAGACACCGTAACATGTGAACTAGAACAATTCTATCACTTGTGGCGATCAAGGCCTCCAATTACATGCGACTCAACATGCCTAACTGAACCAAGTTCTCACGTCCTGTGTACCCTGTGCAGAGGAAACAGGCAGTTAGCTGAAGGTCAGCACTCTCATATAACTGTCTCAGTAAAAAGAAGATAAAATCACAATCAAGCTGCTAGTTATTTAAGATAGGAAACTATGAGGGCTATTGTAGGCCATGTTTAGGTCATCAGAGGAAGTACTCAAGGAGCACACTTAGTACCTGAAAGGCAAAATATTAACTCTGTCCTTTCCTGACTCAAGTAAGAGAAGAGAAACCTCTTTCCCTTTCTGTATTTTCTTACAGCTTCCGCTTTCATTTTAGACAGAAGATAGTCTTCATCCTTCATTCTGATGCTGTTCTTTATAATTCTGCTGTGGCTACAGATAATGATTAGTATGTCCATTGTAATGTAAAGCAGCATTACATATCAAGCATAGATAGGTAAATAGGGTTCTACTCATTAATTTATAGCATAAGGGATTAGACAAATTTAGGGAGCACTGTAAAACAGTAAAAAATGAGTGCATGCTAACTTGGAGCTGTAATCCACCCTCAGTAAATGCAATCAGAATGGCAAGAAAGCAGCTGTGGATTTCAAAGAAATTCTGCAAATTCAAGATGGACTGTGGAGTCTTTCCTGGTGAGCTCTGCTGAGATGGGAGAAGGATGATGCCTTCCCCGAGTGTCTACTCCTTCCTCTTACTACCAGGCATTACTTTATAGAACTGATGGGAAAAAAAAAATCATAAATTGTCACTACAAACTCGATCTGCATGCCTAAGGCTAGAAACTCCTCTCTACAAATAGTCTTTCAGAAAAAGCCAGATTGGCTATGAGTGTGTTATTACTATATGTAACAAAATATACAAAATATATAAAATTCCTCTGGATTGTATTGTTTTCCACAGGAAAGGAGAAAAATGCCACAAACAGATGACTAAATCCATATGGGCAGGGACATGGTACTTAAATCAGTTCCTGCATGGCAACAGAGAGATAGGAATGACAGCAATAGCACAGAAGCAAACAAAAGGAAGCATTATTTTGATGTCTGTAGTCTTCACAAGGCAGAATGCGAATGGGAACAGCGCCGGGTAAATAAAACAGAAATTCAGTACCTACAGCAGCAATAAAAATATACATATGTGGGAATAAAGGGGCCTCACCTGAAGTGTCCATCTCAGGGGGTCTCAGCTACAGCCAAGCTCCAACTTTTAGCTCTTCTAAACCGGGAGCTGCTTTGCTGATCAAAGGCCACCTTTCCACACTTTGATTTCAGAGTATGGAGCAGTTTTCTTCTTCCCAGCACTTATAAAATGTGTTTTTGGGGATTTTTGTGTGTGCTGGAGTGGGAAGTTCTGGGATGGTGTTTCAAGCACTGTAGATCACATTTTAAATAGCTACCTCATGAAAACTGAACTTTCTACTTTTACTTAGCACCCAGCAGCAGAATGGAACTGCAAAAAACCAAGCCATATTTCCCATTGCAGAGTCTGTTTCAGACTCTTTCCCTCTCCAAAACAACTGATACTGTATCATGACAGTTTTTATTCATGTTCTGAATCTCTAACCACTCCTTCCTGGGAATTTTTTTCACCATGAAAGCAATCAAATTCTGGAACAGGTTACTTGGAAGAGGTTTATATTCTCCAACTGTAGTGATTCCAAACTTGACTGAATATGATCACAAGAAATATTTGAACCTAGCTTCAAATCTGGGCTTGTTTTAAGCAGGGTGCTAGACCAGATGACCTCCAGAGGTCTCTTCTGGCTAAAATTATTCCGTGAATCTGTGACTGGATGAGATTGGTAATGTGAGCTGAGCATCAGGGAAAGTAAAAGAATAGTAACATCTCCTAAGTCTGACAACACTTTATTTATAAACTGAACTTCACAGATAGTAACTCACTTGAAGGAATATTTTCTGCATCAGTCATGAATGACTTGTATTTATAAAATTCAGGAGTGCACTCTATGTTTGCCATTTCATTCTGAAATTTCATGGGACATTAAGTAGCAGACAAGAGAAAAATCTGGATATTTTTTGCTGAAACTGAGAAAGCAATATGAGTATGTGCCATATGTCACACTGAAATATAAGAGATTTGAGTCATAAGTCGTTTTCTGTAACTTTTTTTTCCTAAACAATAGAGCCTCCTCGGGAAGTTGTGCAATAAGAATACAATTCTTGGTTTCAAAATAATAGTGGGCTAATTAGTAAAAAAAAGTTTTCCTACTTCTAATTAACATAGTTCTAAACCCCATGCATATTAGAAATAGCACAAAAAGCACACAACAGATGTATCTCAGTGAAATTGAATCAGACATAATAAGTTTACCTAAATGATTGATAAATGTCATGATAATGTATGACATTATCATGTAATGAAAAAAATTCTAGCCATTATAAATAAGACATTTTGCACAAAGCCTTTATTGACTGCTTATGCTTGAGATTTCAAAGGAAGGACCTTTTTCTGCTGTGAAAACCAAACCAAAAGATTTCTTTGTAAATTTTATATTCTTTATGAATCTGATTGTGATTACTTAGAAGAGGTATTTTTTAAAAAGTATAACAAGACCCTTTTCATGTTTGGATTGTGATGATTCACATTTGATAGAGTTATAATGAAATTACCATACTCAGCTT
>WAAG01010270.1:5972-16383 GCA_013390105.1 Tichodroma muraria | reverse complement strand
ACACCAAGACAGGACTTCTCAACTTGGCTGTCCTCTCACACTAACACTGATGCACTGCTCCCACCTTGGAGCCAGCTTATATCTTGCCTGTTTTGCAGGCAAAGCAAGTTAAGGGACTGTGCACACAATATTCAACATTCCCTACATGACACAGTCAGTTTCAAACATACTTAGTCCCCACTGCTCCTATTATTGAAATGCCTCTCGCTGTATCTTCTGAGTGTCAAGTAAAACTGGCAGGGTCAAGACTCGGTCTTGCCGACACCAAAATGCAGTAAAATGAAATAGAAGCTAAACATGCAATCTAAAAGCAAAAGGTAAGCGTCTGAAGGGTTAATCTGTCTCCTGTCTTCCTGCAGAGGTATGAGCAAGTCTAAACTGACAGTTCTGCAGGTGAAAGTTTCATTTCTCACAAAAGTAGAAGAGTACAGGTAGTAGCAGTCAAGTTCATAAATATTCCTCAGAAATGACTTTGAAGAACCCTCTCTATGAAAGAGTATAGCTTAATCTCCAGTTTCATTAATTCCTTAACTACTGTGCCGAGAGTGCCAAAAATAGGAATTAATCAATACCAAGTGTAGTTACTGCATTTTTTTTATCATGATGTGTCTCTGACAGAAGCTACTGACCTGCCCAGCTACCACTGCCACACATGCAGTAGAATTTAATATATATATTAAAGATATAAATATTCTAACACCTTTTAAGCCACTGGTTATAATCAGATCATTGTGACTTCTAGCCTTTTACTAGCATCATCTGGAATTAAACCACTAACACCAGCAAACAGCTTCACTGTGTTCCAAGATATCTGTAGCTAGGCCTAGGCTTCTTCCTGCATTTCGTTCTTCTGACATTTGTTACACATCTTTCTTTCTGCTTTCTGCAAGAAACTGCCCTAAAGCTGCATCACCTCCTGTTAGGAGGCCAACAGGATCAAGTTAGAAAGGTACTAAAAGGAACTGTAGAATAAGTCCAGAAAATTGGCCGTGTTCAGGAAAATGTGCTGGTAACTCTTCTTCCTAAGTCATTTTTGTACCAAGAAGTCTACAGAGCCAAAATTAACACAACATGATTGAACATAACGCCTTTCAGGGGGCAGCACAATCATCAGCTTAGTCATTAACAGCCACTACTCAGAAAGCATCTCAGATTAAAATAAGAAAAGCAAGCAAAGCATGTGCTTTCTCTCGTCTGTGAGAAGTAAGATCTAGCCAGGGGGTTGTAGGCAATTTCCACAACTGGCAACCCTCTGCCTTTGGTCCCTAACTGTTGTGAGGTAGAGGAGGCTGTGAATAACCCTGTACCATCTAGAGCTACCTTCCTTTCAGAACCTCAGTAACTGGTTCCAGCATACAGTGCACTAGTTTGTCAAATCAGTAAAAAACTTTGGTATTTCAAAGCCTGAAAATAAGATAACTAGACAAAGAATCTGTGTTTGAAGAGGAAAGTCTCTGGACTAAAGAGACAGAAAGGACTGGGACAAACGGAAATACTTGCTGAAATCCTGCTTGGCCCCACTTCATCTAATATTAAGTAAACTTGCTAGAAAAGATTCTAGGTTCAACCTGGCTTTTAATTAGCATGCTGTTTACATCATCTATTATGAGGCTTTACTTTGGATTTGACCCCGTTCCTGTCGCAGTCAACAGCAAAATCACAACTAACATCAGTGGGAACAGGATCAATGCTTTACTTTTTATGTTTCATATTTAATGAATAAAAAAATAAACTGTTATTTATATTTTGTAGTTATTAGTTATCAGGTTAATATGCTAAAGGCAGCTTGACAGAGAATACTATTAATGAGCAAAATAAGGTTGCTGCTTCTGGACTGAGGTCACTTACAAAGAATGTACAAATGAAAATAAGGTTGACTTTTATTTACTTAAATATCTTCCTACATTGAATTCCTTTGGCAAAGTGTCTTTAAACATTTAAAACCCTGTTTACAAGGAAGCTCTGAAAGTAGCTTCAAACCATTATATCCCTAATTGAATTCCCCAGGAGTCCTGTAAACTCAGAGGAAAAAAAGAAAGAAATCATAACATTTGCTAAATCATCTCAAAACATATTTCACTGCAAGGTTATGTGACCTGTTAGGAGTCTGAATGATGACTGGAATTGAACTACTGAAACCTTTTATTAACCAGATTGAAATCACACAAAAGAGTAAGAATTTTGCCACAAAACACAAATATACTGAAGATAACAGAATTAATTAAAGACATGTAGCTTTTGTATAGGGCAGACCAGATTCAACTTGCTAGGCAAATTGGCCCCTATACTTAAAGCAAATGACTTTGTGGAAATTAAGTTTAAAAAAAATCATGATGTTCAATAGCCAACAGTCCATCCACTTCCCTCAATCCTGAAGGTTTTTTTCCAAGTGGAGCTGCAAAAGCTCCACATAATTTCCAACCAGCTGTGCCTGTTGTGTATCATCTGTATGAGACGGATCACACAAGAAGCTACCGTTAATGTCGTAAAATGTGCAATAGCCTCGCATCCCTGGGAGCTTACCTGGCTTGTAAGTTATTCCTGGGGGGAAGAGGAATCCCTGCTGGGCTGCAGCAGCCGCTGCCAGTGTCCGCTGGTCGTGTGGAAAAATTGGGATCATGAGCGGAGGCATGTGACCCTGAACCTGCTAAACAGAAGAGAGCCTCTGATCAGAAACAGCACAAATTTGTCTTGACAGGTATTTCTCCAGCACTGATACTGTTCCTGCGTTCACACAGTCCCACAGAACCTTCGCCTTAATGCAATCCCTGCCAACTTCACATTATCACATCAAAGTCCTCACAAACATTGTTTTCCCTCAGTGTCAAAGGTGTAACAGTCCCGGTGAACTGCACGTTTCCCCACTTCTCCCCGGTTCTTTGTTACTTTTTTTTTTTAAATTTGTATTCCCTGTCCTGGAACAAGGTAAAAAGGTAAAACACATAACAAAGTTTTTATTAGAGGTAGTGTGGTATGTATTTCTATTAATTTTTCACAAGTTTTCTCATCTTTGGTCATAGACAGCACAGTGACGAGCATTTAGAAGCAACCTAACACTGCAGTATCTACTTTGATGTTCAGATTTTAGTAATCTCAGGGAAATTTTGATTATGAGATCTCACAACATGGTATTGTTCACATAAATACCAACAACTCAGGTATGTTATTTCAAAATCTCACCAGACTACTAAAGAGTCTTCTAGTCAACACCACAACTCTTAAGATTTAAGGCTCCAATATCTTGGCTCCTAAACAAACTAACATACTCTGCCACACACACCTCACTATAAGAAATAAATTGCTTGTCTGTCTAAGCAGTTTTATAGTTTATGCGCTATCATGTAGCTTGGTAATTATGGAGCTGCATTCAGAGACCATTTCAGAACAAAACCTACTACATCAAATTTAATTTGACCGTAATAAATGTATTGAAAAACCACAAACATGCACAAGGAAAGAAATTCTTCTCCTTATACTAGCATTTGTATTTTACACACAGAGGATTACGTGATAGGATGATGCCTGTTAAATCCACATGATAATTTCCTAGTTCCTTAATTTACGGTACCTGTGCTTCAGAGACAGTGGCTAGGATCTCAAAGAGTTTTTATCCCTCATTCCTTAACCCCAGACATACCCAAGGGTTTGACTATGATTTTTCTGATTAGCAGTTAAGCAAACATATAATGTTTTATATATCAAATCTGGCAAATGTAGGAAAAAATGGGGGTATTAAGCAGGAAAAAAAAAAAATTCCCTCATCGTACCATAAATCAGTGGAATTAAACACTATTAAAAACTTAAAGTACACTTCAAGCAAATTTTTGCATTTAATTCCTAAAAAACTTTTTTGGTCAAATCCCATATGTTGACCTATGACATTGTTTAAATAGTGCCAAATTTTCTTGTCATATCCCCATTACTTTCACAACCATTGATGCAGTGCAGAAATGCTACTGTGTGTCTCTATGAGGGTTAATTTACCAACAACTCTCCTCTTGGGAAAGCCCTAAGATGGAGGTTAATAAAGGTCAAGCAAAAAATAAACACTTTACAGTATTTTTTGAGTCCATTCCTCAGGAAAATCAACTTATAATAAAAAGGTCTTTGTGCAATTACTACTATGGCACTGGGGCGTGAAAGAAACTAGCTTTACGCAGCTATTTCTCTCATTTTAGCTTAGGTAAGCCTGGCTGTGTGTTTTAGGTTATGTATTAAACTTGGTCAGATCGGAGTTGATCCCCATGTGCCCAGAACAGGCATTCAGCTCTGATGAAATGTTGCTGTTTTTTCTGAGTGGTGTTCCTATACATTGACTCTACAGGAGCACAGCAAAGGGAAAAAAGAAAAGGAAAACCACAGTTCCTTCTGATAGAAGAAACTGTACTGGAAGAAATTCAATGCAATACAACTTGCAAAAATTTGCAGTAGTTCCTAACTAACATCTAACCAAATGGAGCCAAAATCATAAGAGATATCCCCCACATAAAGTATTTACATGGGGGCTGCGAAGGTACAAGACCCAGCACAGTTTTATAAGACACAGAAGAGATCAGAGTGCTGTGGTTTGAGTGAAGATCCAAACACACACACTGCAATATTTCACTCCATTGTGTCATAAAAATAGTTTGAAACTTGAAAATATTATAACCAAATCCTACAATGCGTTCCTGTAGATATTGTCCTACTCGGCTGTATAGATTTTGTTTAAACTCTCAAATAAAAGCACTTCTGTAAGTGTGGTGAATTACCATTTCAAGTTCTGGCTACCTCCTATTCTTCCTCGTCTGAATTCAGGAGCAGGTCTTCAGTCTATATAAATCAGCATAACTTTGACTAAAGGTTATATTTAGGCTGTAAGTTTGGATTTACAATCAAGAGACTTACACAGACTAAAAAATGCTCATATGAAATGCCACCATTCCCTCCCACTAGTCTTCCTTTTGGCACATATGAAATATTATTCCTACATAAGTGTTGGTTTCACACAGAATTATTATGTACATAGGTATCCATTTGCAGCACAGGTCAACTGAAAAGCACAAATAATCACTGAAGAGAATGTAAAAATATCACTGATCAGAGAATTATTAAATATATAAAATGAATGCAAAAACTCCAGTTAACTCCTTAATTTTTGACAATTTCTATTCCTGAGAGTTTTATTATTATGAAGGTGATGTGTTTGATTTTACTGAGGGGGGAGAGATTGGAAGGAGGGGTTGATTGGTGTACTTCATAAAATCGGCTACATGCCCAGAAATTTTAATTGCTGAGATGTTCCTCAGGTCTTTCTGAAAACCAAGACGGGAGCAGATGCCCAAGAAACACCCTGACTCTGTCTCTTCCCATTCGTAAAAATAGCGTATTGTTGGATCGGCACTTTCCCCTTTTGTCTCCTCTGTGCTAAGTCGTTGATGATGCCATTTTTTGCCATCTGCCCCAGAGCTTCATTAAAGATACATGAATGGACTAACTGGGCTGCTATCTTGTGAGGAACAGGTGCTATTGTTTGTCCCCAAAGACTTGCACTAAAGATCTCACTCAGAATACTTGAGAAAGAGCATCTGCAGCAGTCAGTCAGAGAGCAACTTGGCAGAGCCCATGCTATGGGCTAATATGCAAAGAGAGACACTCAGGGGGACTCATTTTCTCTTTCATGAAGGGCTTGGGGTTTTTTTGAGGGTTGGTTGTTTTTGTTGGTTTTGTTTTGGGTTTTTGGGTGTTTTTGGGTTTTTTTTGTTTTGTTTTTGGGGCTTTTTTTTGATGGGTAGTAAATATTTGATTTTGAAAAATTCTGCCAGACTGTATTTTTAAAATGAATACACAAACCTTGGAGGAAACTGGAATACATTCTCTTCAAAATTCAATTCTGCTACCTCAAGTACATTCGACTCTTACATAAAGCGACCTCATGAAATTAATCTTTGTTTCTATACAAGCAGCTCAGGTTTAACTGTGTTAAACACAAAAATCTTCCAAGATTAGGGAACACTTTAAAGGTAGTGTACCATTCCTTTAATATCCCATCACAACTCTGACGGCCCTTGGGAACTGATTACAGCACTTCCTTGCCTGAGATCTAAGTCAGGAAGCAACTTTAGAGCAAATCAGCCCTGATTAGTTCAAGAAACAACTTCCAATTTGATTCTCCCTGAAATAATAAAAGCTGGTGGCCTCTTTGATAAACTGGGCAAATCTGCAGTGCTTTGTCACACAGTTCTGTGAGTGATAAACTCCGAAGTTGGCTGAACAATCCTCCTTGTTAAAAAGTCATTGATAGTGTTTTACATGGAAAATGTAAGCCAGAGTGATACGTTACACAAAAATAATGCTTTGAATTAAAATGATCTGCTTCTTTTGGAGAAGGAGCACAGCACATTTCGTGAGATTGAAGAGGAGGAAGAGTTTTATCTTTAAAAACCAAAGCTGCCTCTACATCAACTAACATTGCAAGTAGAGAAGTAAAGGCATTCAGAGAAAAGGGTGGCAGCACTGCAAGCAAAGACGCAGCTCACACATTTCTGCTGAGCTGTGAGGATCACAGGTTTCAAGAGCAGAAGTAATCCCACCCTGTAATGGCAGATGAACTCCTCTTCCTTTAGAAGATCAAACTTCGCAAGTCGCCTCGTTCTGCACAATCTACTTCAGTAAAGAGCAAAAGTGCCATCTTTTTGCAAGAAAGCACAATCTTTATAGTGTTTTATCCCTTCTTTAAAGCTTTCTTTTTATTATTACACCCAGCACTAGTATAAAGCAGTGTGAATGGCTAAATATGCTCTAATTGCCTACAATAATCCAGCATTGCTATTTGAAATCATTGCCACCCCCTTTTTCAACCAATTAGATCTCTGGACTCTGCTCTCAAACTGTGGAAATTTTGATATTTGTTTTGAATCTAACAGACAACTCCAATACATGTTGAGAAAGCAGTCTTTGAATTTACTGAGTTGACTTTCTTTCTTTCGTATAAGATGTACAGAACTTTTTATGTGATGTTTCAGTCACTGGGAGAACCTAAGCTGCTCACAGGGAAGTTTAGATTTTTCATAGTTTAAATTTTAATTTCCACTTAAGACTTCTTAACTTCTTAAGTAATTGGTACACCCAGACTACAAGTTTAACCAAAGCCCTCACTGAGCTTTGCACTTCCATAGTAAAAATGTGTTGGAAATTTCCTAGTCTCTCATTTAGAAACTACAGTGTAATAGATTTTCAGGTAATGGCAATATATCAAGTAAGGATATACATTTTCAGACTGCTCAAAATATGCTTATATGATAGAATGTGGTGGCCATAACTGATAGCTCAACAGGTTATATTTCTGGTTGATTCATTTTAAAATAAGTCTTAATGGCACTGAAAGAAGTGTTTGTGCTCCCAGAACTATTAGTGCAAGATTTTAAATATCCTGTACCTCAGCAGCATTTTAAATAGTGTCTATGCACTATGTGGCACCGTAACTTTTATATCACTGTTAGATTTTTATTTATTTCAATAACTAATGTTGGGCTTTGGGTTTTTTTTTGTAAGAGAAGAAATATTAGAAGTTTTGATAATTTAAATTTTGTTTTGACTAACTCATTTTGGGACATGCTGCAAGAGCACAAACAACATGTTGCACAAAGTAGTAGGGACTTCTTTCATGAAAACTTAGTATGTGAAAGTCAGAGGGATTGTGTAAATGTTAAAGGCATCTACATGCCAAGATTTCTGCAGGTTTGAGCTTAAATCTCCTCCCCAACTCTGCCAATAACGTAATGAACTCATGCCATCACTGACGCCCTTTCATGGTCACAGAAATGATCCATTTAAGAAAACTGCAGAGGAATTTTATGATATATTTTTTTTTTTAAGTATCTTTGGTTATAGTTGAATGGTGTGGCTGTTTTATTCGTGCTGTTCTAGTGGAGCAAGGTGACCACAAGGCTGGGTGAGCTGTCCAGTTCAGTTATAAAGGATCTGGCTACTTTTTGTGCAGGTGTGTCTGAGCCTTTTGCTCTGGGCTCAGAAATGTAACTGATAAACTCCCCAGGCTTTGGTTTAATGGCCACCAATGCTCAACATCCCGCAATATAAAGGAAATATGCGAGGGTGGACCCAAACACTTAAGTGAGAAATCCTCTCTAGTGAATAATCCCAGGGAAGCACCTGCGACTTGGCAAGAGGAGGAAAGGCAACTGGAGAAAGATGGGCTCCAGAAGACCCAAAGTGATCCCCCAGTCACTGTGTCATAGACAGGACACTGACAATCATGTCAATATAGCTCCCACATTGAAAATTATTCAGAGACTTCTTTCTGCTCCTGCTAGCAATACAGAGCTGCTGGAGATCTATCTGTATAGGGAGGTATATTATGTTCTAATTTATCTGTCATCTAATTATCTACAGTCTAATTGAAAAATGTTTCCTCTCAGTGAAAGTACACGAGCCACAAAGAAAATGTCTGCCAACGGGATCCCAGGGGAAGTGTTGGCAAATAAACTGTAAAAAAGATACCATAGACTTGCAAAGTGAGAACATTTTAGACTGGAAATACTATGGAAAAAATATGTAGCCCACTATTGAATTTGTAAAGGGACTGTAACTGTTATTTTCTTTCTTTTCCCCTATCATTTTTTTCCATTTGTCCAAAGCATCAGCATGATTTGCAGATTTAAGTCTACTGCAGTGGCCACAACATTAATGTGAAAATTGCAACCATGATCATACAGCAAAACAGAGTACCTTTATTTTTTATTATGTTTTTTCCTCACCACTTTGAAACTTGAAATGAAATAAATTCCATCTACTTGGAAAATCAAGAAGGAAGCTAAAGGAAAATACTGACAATATCACTGAAAACTAAACAGCTTCAAACACTAGATATCATTTCATTTCTATTAGCTTCTCATTATGTTGCCCTGTTTTTATCTAGCTCCTTAACTATCTGGAAATATAGAATTCAACTAAGGATGATCTCATGAAGTTAGAAGTATGATAAATGGTAATTAAATCTATTTAAATTGTCTGTATTTTAAGAAACTCTCACTAGGAGGGATGGAGAACATCTCTGCTATAGAGAAATAAATAAAACATGTTATGCAAAAGTGAATTTATGGTTCATTTGGAATTAGAGATCTACCACCTTTTCAATCCATACAAATGCATAATCTTGTCAATTAAATATTATTGTTAAGGTCTAGTAGTATGTTAAAATCACTTTAAAGTGCAACTAAGGAAAATTCATGTGTGTTTATTACTCCTTAAGGGTCTATTAGTGGGTATTTTATTCAGATTTGTGTTGTAAAATCTGCATAAACTCAGCATATTGTTATCCCCATGTGTGCATTTGTTTGGTTAAAGCATAACAGCAAATCTCTATTACTGCAACTTCTGGAAAAGTCAAGAGAACTAAAACAGTCCTAATTTTAATCAGATACAAACAGTTATCTCTACAGAAGTGAAGAGTTGACTATTATGCAAATTGTCACAGTTAGTGGTCACCAAGCCATCACAGAAGACTGAGCAAGTCAATTATTTCAGATATTTCCAAAGACTAGTGAAGATGTATGTTTCTCATTTGCACCTTGTCTTATTCATGCCAAAATAAGAAAAATATTGCAGCCTAATGATACTTGTTGATATTTTTTACACACGAAAGCTCCATTACTTTAGCTCAAATCTAAATATAAACTATGTTAGAAATCCCTTATTAGCTACGTTTTTATGGTGATATCAAAATGTGCAAAATTTTTGGAGCACATTGATATTTCCTATTGGTGGAAATATTTAGAGCAAGAGATGCTTTAAAATTTGTGTGTGATATTGCTACTTTCCAGGAGAGTTTCTCCCCTCACATCTTTTCAAAAAAGAATTCTTTTTTTTTTTAATATTAAACATTACTAGCTATTAACATGAATTCCCTCAATGTACGGTATAAAAAAATCGTGACAGACCACAAAACTGATGGCTACTAAAGGAATAATTGTCCATCGCTTTTTAAAGAGAATGTCCAGCAGAAGTAGGAATAAAAACAGAAACATCTTTCAGTGACTCTGATCGAAAAATCTTTCTGCACTGTAGAGGTAAAAAAAGATGCAACAAAATAGAACATACTTAAACAAATATAGAATATATCTGAAATTCAGAGGGGCACCAATGAAAATGGGAATTCTACAGTTTTCTTCACCCAGGAAGAATTTTGTCCTGAGCAGCACACTCTTTTTACAGCTTTCTATATTTTCACTGATATTCCAAGATTTGTAACTATATTATAATGTCACTACACAAGGACTTAGATCTACTACATACTTTACAAGTATTAATTAATTCAAGCTCAAAGACCCACTCAGGAGAGAGTATTACACCTACAGTTCACACAGGAGGACCCTCAAAGAGGCCTGGATTTCTTTACCAGTGGCAGAAGCGA